>JAFFST010046129.1:81553-96243 GCA_022414735.1 Noturus placidus | reverse complement strand
AAAAATTACAGTTTTATATCTTTATGTTTGAGGCCTGAAATGTGGCAAAAGGTCGAACAGTTCAAGGGGGCCGAATACTTTCGCAAGGCACTGTATAACATAAAGGATAGACATATATAGGGACAAAGGTTTGGAAATACACAGTGCGGGTGTATTGCTGAGCAAGTTGTACAAGCCCTCTACAGATCTATGTTCCAGCGATTTTTCTCTTAGATGGATCTGTTGCGTCCAAAGCTCTTTGACTTCCATGGTGTGTCTATGACACATGTTTTCACGTCCAAAACTTCAAAGCTAAACCAGACGACATTGCTGTTGCCACTTACCCCAAAGCAGAAAACTTGCATATATGGTTCAGTTGTTCAGTGCTAAAAAACAAACAAAAATAAAAAAAACAGTTTTTAAGTTTTAGGTTTTAAATCTGACTTGATAAACCACTATTTTTCAGGCACCACTTGGCTCTGCTACATTCTTTACCTCATCTCCAGAACCCACCTTGAGCCCCTACTGGCTGCACAGTAGCCGTTGCTCCACACCCAAGCCAGACTGGGGATATTGTGTCATCTCTCTACAGTACGTAAGAGACTACCCCGCATTTGTACCCTGGAGAACATGTCTTCCTGACCCCAGAAAGAGATGACAATCAAGTGAACTTGAAAATCCTTAGAAACATCTGGTCTGTATGTCCAGTACCCCAACTAAACTTATGGGAGCTGCGTGTTAAAGGGGGTGCTCTCTCATGGAAATACCAGAAAGGGGAATAGAGACTACTGATGTATATAAAATATACATAAAATAAATACAACGGTCACAGACAGACTGACCAAGCAAGAACATCATATGAGGTTCAGAGCCCAAAGAAGAGAAAGTGACATCATCCATCTGTGTAAATGCGTCAACACACTCACAGTACAGTCAAGGACACACACATACAGAAGGAAAACTGAACATTAAGAATAGTAATAAGAGTATTAAAATATTATAAGGATAATATATGGATATCATGAAGTATGGAATCGGTATAACCATATTTAAAACAGACATGTAGAGCAATTAAATAAATAAACCAGAAATACAGAAATAACTGGGTCAAAGTGCACTCACGTGATTAAGGCCTCGAATTGTTATGATTTTGGTATTGTTATGGTTTTCTATGGTATCTCTAGCCAGCTAGATCTGAAAACTATGGTATTGCGATAAGAAGATTTTTGTTTCCTATGGAATATTCCTGAACAGGGGAGGTATAAATAGAGCTCTCATATCTGGGCTGATTGGAATCATGACTGAGAGCTCTCATTCATGTGGATTTCGGAGGGTGGAATAGAACAAATAAATTGGACCTTTGATTTTTTCCTCACCTACTGGCCTGTTGTCTTATTTGTTCTTCTGTCTGCAATTGAATATGTGAGTATTTCTTTCTAAAATAATTTCTAAGTGTCTTTGGGGAATTTTGGGTAATAGGCTAAATTTTGACACCACACTTCCTATCAGTCAGTGCACCTCACCTGATCACATCACGTGACTGTCTGCACTGGTTCTCAATTTCACACTCATTACTGTGCACCTATATAAGCCTCAATATGTAATTGCATCCCTGCAAAGTAATTGCTCAGTTTCCTTTCCTTTGTGTTCTGTCATTACCAAGTCTTAATTTCCCCCCTCCCCTGTATTGCTGTTCTGGTTTTTTGACTTACTTTGTTCCCTGGTTTTTGTGTTTTGGTTTCTCTTATATTTTTTTGCTGATCGTCTGACTCATTTGCCTGCCTTGAGTCTGAACTTGCCTCAATTATTGTATTTGTATATTAAAACTGCTTAACTGCACTTGCTTCCTGTTACGATACGAGAGTAAGTGCAGGATCAAAGTCTTTATTTCCAACTAAGGTCAATTATACAGGAAAACGGGAACCAAGGTCTAAACAAGAACTCGAACTGAGGCATGAAACATGAAATTATAACAAGACATAGAAAAGTTATCTCTTAGCAGAATTACCCATTTACACATTCAACTAGAACTGAGGCTTGAAGCATAAAACAAGAGTTGGGCATGGAAAACCTACCGCGTAGCACCATTACACATCTAACCCGTTTTAAACCTATACTCATCTACCGTTTATCTATGGTATGAAACAAGAAACTAGACATGGAAATCATTTAACCAAGACTATGGCATGGAACATGAAACCAGAGCAGAACATGGAAACATTAGCATGTGGCACCATTACACCAATCAATCTATAATACCATGCGACGTGCGCGGTAAGACTATGGCAATATTTATTAAGGAATATTGCATATTGGACCTTGAAACTAAAAATAAAAATGTTATGGAATATATAAATTGTTATATTCTGAAGAGGACTTTAAAAAGCTCAGTATACTTTAGTCTCATTAGTGCATTTTTAAAGCATGCTTTTCATTAACCAATTATCCCAACTATTCCTAAATTAGATATTAAAACAGAATTAAATTGACTTTCAATCACACACACACACACACACACACACACACACAAATTAGTAATGGGGCAACGTAAACCTTAAGGCCCAAAAACAAAAAGGATTTGTTTATTAAATCCATTATATTAGGATTTTATTCACTAAGTGCACAAATCAAATAAAGTGCCTGTACACAGTGTTCTGTAAATTACCTGTATTGCTCAAATGTATCTCATCCACTAGCTACAATACATTATAATACATTTCCCCCCTTAACCTGCAGTATATGTAATTATAAAACCAATACATGTTTAGGACATGTGACTTAGGGTTGTTTCATTTTTATTCACAAATATAACCGCATGAGTTACAGGTTACAAATCTAACATGTCAGTTACACTCATGATCTGTGTTGCTACTATCACTTAAATGGAAGTTCTATAGACAATGCAGTAGTATGAACCATGACTATGGTTTATTGAAGATGCTGCCTGGTCATACTGCATGCATCATTCTGGAAACCACTGTGACTGGTCTATACAACAAATCAAAGGTTGACATTATGATTGGTCTAGCGACCGGCCAATTAAACACTTTAAGTCTTTTTGAGTCATGGCCATTATGAACAGAAATAGGGTGCCTCAGGATAATGGATGTAGGATTTGCTCCTTTCTTGGTTTGTCCACATCAGAAAGAGAAAGAAAGGATATCAGAGGATACATTAAGTTTGATGTCATGAAGGCAAATCCTATGACAAACCTCACAACTGATCCAACACTAAACTTCAGTATCTCACGATTCATGTGTACAGGTAAGTTTACAAATAGAAGTGATTCATTGACTGTATCTCAACACTTTTCATATAAGGCCTGGGACTGGAAGGATCACTTCAATTTGTCCCAAAATAAGCAGTTCAATCAGCACTACAAGAGGAAAATACAGAAGAAAACGTTACAGGGACATGGTTTGTGAAGAAAAACAAGAAAAGGAAAACAGTCAACTGTGAAATTAAAACTGTCTTGTCTTGTTAAAAATAACAAATAATTAAAAAAAGACATTAAAACGTTTCTCATCAGTTTTAATCAAAAGCATACGGAGGCATCAGCCCACAAATACATAGCCATAGGGAATAAAAGAGAACATGTCTCAGTTTGCAAAGAAAATGATGGACTCAGATTTGCTTTGTAAGCATGCTGGCACAAAATACATCTATACGGCACTAGGACACGTTCATAAAATACGAATTCATAAAATACAAATAACAACTATAATGCCATCAATAAGAGACCAAAAGCCAACCCAATATGAGTGGGATGGGGAGTTCAAGACATCATTATGGCACTTCATTGGATCATATGACAGCACAAATAAGACATTTCTTTGAGCAGATACATTCAGTTACACAATAACATATTGACCAGAATGTGGAAAGTCAAGGTGGTCATTATATTTTCACAGTTGTGATCCTCCCAGCATTCTACTCAAGAGAATAGGAGAAATGTTAACATTGTTAGGGAAGATACTTGAATACAGGGGAAAAATGCAAGATGGTTTCATTATAATATATATATATATATATATTCCCTCTTTATGCAGCGGCATTATATTTGGGGATATTCCCTGCTTGATTTTTTTTAACAAACATAATGTTTAAGTTTAATATCACTAGGATTCTTAAAAAAATAAGGGTCTCTTTAATGCCAGTCCTTGTATTGTGCCTGGAAAATACACTTGCACTATGCAGGATTGTCATTCACAATAAATATATTTCATGTTATTCTGAACATGGCATATTCTTATTTACAAACCACAAAAATAGCAGTATTTACATTTACTTTTATGTTACACATAACCTCAGATTTGTTGACATGACATGCACTGCTTGATTGAAAATTAAATTTTACATGGTAGGTTGATTGGCGTGTCTAAAGTGTCCGTAGTGTATGAATGTGTGTGTGTATGTGATTGTGCCCTGCGATGGACTGGCACCCTGTCCAGGGTGTAACCCCGCCTTGTGCCAGATGCCTCCTGGGATAGGCTCCAGGTTCCCCGTGACCCTGAAAAGGAGTAAGCGGTTGAAGATGGATGGATGGAATGATACTATAAATAACTTTCCTAGAAAAGATAGCAACATGTTTGCACCGACTGTAGCCATTGCCTGAATGTTAGCCTGTTCACTTTTAGTTGTTTCTTTTGCAGTAAAAATTGAAAGTCTAGTTTACATCATAATGCGTGAAAGCTGATGTCATTTTGCTCTTCTGAGGAATGATAATGATATCAAAAGCAACTACATGTAGTTTGTAAATAAGTGAAAACCGGTCAATGTATGAGGGCTGGCAGTTTTTCCTACATTGTACTTAAGTACAGTATATCACTCTCTCTCTGTCTATATATATATATATACTGTATATATATTTGAGAGTACATCACCTGAAATGACATAAATTTAATAAGTTCATTGAATTCTAAAATATGTGTTACTAGTTCAGCTCACACCATTACATCGTAGTGGTATGGAGAATGACTGTGGAACTTCAATAGTAGTGAAGACGCGGGCGACATGGTGGTGCAGAAATGAGGTTAATTTTTTCCAAAAATCCTTTTTTTTTGCATACTGTATGTTTTGGTTGTAGTGCATGTCAGAAATAATTTTTTCCCTTCAAAGTAATCTTGAACAAACATAAGGCTTTAAAATAGACAGGAATAGTGTAAAGCAGAGTATTCCTCTTACATTCTTCTCTACTTAATATTTATTATAAACTTTAGTTTCAAAATCCAACTGTAACAACTGTAATTGAGGTTCTAGAGCTTCTACATGCCCTGTCTTTTCTTATTATGACTATTAAAAGCAGATTTCTTATATTTCTATATGTTGATTTGGCACATTTTTTCTATATTCTCTAATGCTGAATTGTACTTTGTAAAAATAACAACCAAATGCAGTAATGCCATTTGCAGTAAATGAAACTGTGAGGTCCTTCAAAAACAAAACAAGAAGTAATAATTATATATTTTTTGTTATATATAACAAATATAATTATATTTGTTTGTAAAATATTATTTACAATTCTAATTAACTTGAATTGGTAATTAAGCTGAACTGTTGCATGAGTCTTGTATTAAGACATTTGAATGTCTGCTATTACAATGAATCAAATGGTCAAACTAGTTTTTATTATGTTCTATGTATTATTTCTATGTATTATAATAACACTTTACCCCAGTCAATGATTTTTTTGTTCATTATAGACATGAACTCTAATGTCATCACGCAGCACAAATCTTGTACACGTATATTCATATAAAAGACATATATTCATTCATTATGGAAAAAGTCCCAACTAACTGAAAAAAAAAAAACTTTCCTAAACAATCCTAGTAAAATAACTCTCAGCAAAATGTCTGAGAAAGTGTATTAGTAAGTGATATTATGACAATCATGTGTCAAATTTTCACTTTAGCAACCGCCCTCTATAAAAAAAATGTTATACAGACACAATTTCTAATCTCATAACATAGATTAAGTCTCTCAGTCACTGTCAAGATGTAACTTAAGTCTCTGAACTTCACTCAGTTACAAATAAACTATAAAACCAAGCTTAAAAAAAAGAAAGAAAAAAAAAAAAGGTTTCTCATCCTAAAACCATCTGCTAATATTTACAAATGAATGTTTTGAAACTGTTTTGGACATGTTGAATTAATACTCTCAGCCTATTTATAAATAATAAAAAAGTAATACATATCCATAAACTGGCTATTATGAATCTCAGAAAATGTTAGTTTTTCTGAACACACTGTTCTTTCACTTTGCTCCTCAACCTTAAATATGTACATATGTGAGGAAAACAAATGGTATAAACAAACACTCCCAGAATAAAATAGGTGACTCATAAAAATAATCCATACTGCATGCAAACTTAATGTGTTCTAAATTTAACTCCAATCTGAAATTTCTTTTTTATTATTATAAGTCACACCAGACTATAGTTAGTCCTTGTTATCTTTCAGGCAATGTCAGGTGGTTGTTAAGTCAGTTCAAAGATCGATTATGTCACTGGTGACACTCGCCGAGTCATCATGGCGACTGACTCTCAAGTAGCTCCTCTCCCCTCCATGGTCTGACCCTACCTTATCTAGGTCTGGGGTGAGGAATGGTCTGGTATCGTCTGTGCTGGGGCTCAGGGCTCGGCCCATACTAGGGGAGGGGTGCAGGGAGATGGGGCAGGAAATGGAGGAAGGCACAGGAGCTTGAGAGATCCAGCGTGGGCCTTGGTGGGTGGGTGTAGGAGGAGCTGTTACCTGCCGGCTTGGGACAGTGCTGGGGATGGAGCGGTTTAAGCCAGCAGAGGACTCAGTCAGCATAGTATGCTCATCACTGCTCTCTGAGAGCATAATTTGAGGATCACTATTCCTGCGCATCCAACTCTCAGGAGATGGAGGTGGTGATGGGGGTCCCAGAGGATGGAACAGGCTGCCACCCCTGAACAGATGCTCCCGGTGCAATGCCTCATCAATACTGCGGGTCAGGTCAATTGGGGATGGAGGACGCAAGTCAAAGTCGTAAAGTGAGATGGCTGATTCTTTTTCCCGGTCCAGACTGCTGCTCAGTGAGCACTGGCGTTGTTGACTAAATGCCTGCAACCTTAGCAATGACCCAGATGACCCCTCAATGCTGCTCTGGTTGCGTCCACGGTTACTTTCTTTGGGTGGGTCTCGGTTTCTTATAAGGCTCTTGCTGATGTCTACACCTGAGCGTTCCTGCCCTGCCCAGTTATTAGGCACCTCCCCTGCAACCCCACCACCATTGGCCCCTCCCACCCCATTGCTGTCAGATTTCCTACAAGGCCTCCCCTTCAGGCTCTGCATAATCTTTGCCCAGCAAGTGTGTGTATCTGAAGAATTGGAGGATGAGCAGGATGAGTTGAGGTCACCTGCAGCACCCACTCCCTGTCCTGAAGCTCTCCCTGTCTGGCCCCCTCTAGGTCTCCAGAAAACCCAGGAGCTTAGCAACAACAGACAGAAGGCCCATGTAAGTTCAAGCAGTCGTGCCCAGAACTGAACCAGCCACCAAGCCCAGCGGAAGTGGCGCCTGTCCCCTAGCAGTCCATACAGCCAAAAGCAGGTGTAAGCATGCAACAGACAGCACAGTGCCCCGAGAAGAGCACACCCTGCTAGCACACGTACCAGTACCCTCATCTTCGATCTACCAAGCCCTTTATCTCTGTTATGGCCTACCTGGACATTGGAGAGCCGTGGCAGAACCAGGAATATGTATCCCACACACAGTACCAACCCAGCAGTCAAGGTAAGGCTCTGTAGGACAACAGGTACAGCAGGTGACAGTGCAGGTGACAGAAGGTCAGCAGCTAGCAGTAAAGTACATTGGAGAATGGCCATCACAGCCAGAAGAGGTGGGTGCTGAAGAGGTGAAGGCAGCAAAACCACCTCAGCCCCTTTTAGCACCAGCACCACCATTGCAGAATGTGCCCATATTAACAGAGGCAAGGGCAATGTGTACAGGGCTGTGATAACTGATAATGGCAAGAGCAGACGAGAACCATAGGGATCAACCAGGAAGTAAATGGCTCGGATTGCACCCGTGAGGAGCAGGAGGCCATTAGTGAGTGCTAGAGCCCCACGATGAGGGCAGTGCATGCTGGGAGCCAGGGCTAAACCCAAAGCAGACCCCGCCGTGAGAAGCAGGAAGAGGGCAGCAGAGCCAAAAACATGCAGCTCCCAGGCAAATGACAACGTGCGGCTCAGGTCAGCCCACACCAACAAGGTCCGGTTTGAGGTGGCAATTTCACTGAGTGTGTTTGGGGCTTCAGGAAGAGAAGAGCAGAGGCCCAAACCAGTGGCACAGGAATTTGCAAGAGGGGTATGTCCAGGTTTAACTGATGGGACATTCCCCAGAGATAGAGAATGCTCTTTTTCTACATGTCTCTCATCACTGTCCACTGGTAGCAAACGTCCACGTCCACGAGTCGTACTTTCAGAAGTAGCTGTATCTGTGAAAACAAAATATGATGATGATGGACTGAAGGACATACAATATGCTACAGCAAAGTAAAGTGCGACATCTCATCAGTTAAAAGTAATGAAATTTGATTGAAAATCAGAAAATTATTCATCAATGTTTACATATTTAATGCTTTTATTTTTCTGCACATACACCTAAATAGCTATTTCTAGCTGATGGAGAATGTGTATTGGTACACAAAAGTGTCCAGTAGAATCCTGAACTCCACCAAAATACAGTCAACCAATCATATGGATCAAAAATATATCGTCATATTGTTTTTTGTAAGATTTACAGCATCTGTTTTCCCCCTTTTTCAATAATCAACTGTTTTAGAGGGATATGTCCTGCAACCCAGCAATTGCTAAATAAAAAAATTCTTTGATATCAATAGGCAGGGTTCTTCTCAATATAATATAATACACATATAGTGTCACTATAATAGTGTCAACAGAGACCGACAGTTATAAACTTAAACATCTGTCTGTTCAGCCTAGTCTTCTTCTTCTGTACAGAAGTATTATTGAGCTGGTTCTTATGTATGGTGCTATTTGTTTCTTCCATATGCAAACTCTTAAAGATAACTAATGTAGTGAGAAACGTTATTGGTATTCCCACCCCTAATTTATCCGACTGTATTATTTCATATACACTCCGGAAGGCACATCAAATTTGAAATGATACAAACCACCCACTTTATCAAGACCAGCTATGATAGGAGCTTTGTTGCTATGGCTATACGAGTGTTAAACACACAGGTGTGTGTTTCAACACTACTAGTGTTTCAACACTATCAGCCATTGTGATGCCATCTTATGCTCAGGCATTTGTTGTATGATCCTGATGTATTCTTTTTGTCCCTTTCTTAAATTTTAGCCCGATGAATGTTGGCATTGTCATTATGGAATATACCTGTGCTGTCACGGAAGAAAAAAAATCCATTGATGGGATAACCTGGTTATTCAGTATATTCACGTACTCAGCTGACTTCGTTTTATTGCCGCATAATGTTTCTGAGCCCCAGATCATAACACTGCCTCCAGAGGCTTGCACAGTAGGCACTATGCATGATGGCTTCATCGCTTCATGTGTTTCCCTGGTGTACCCATCACTTTGGAACAGGGTAAATCTGGACTCATCAGACCACATGATCTTTTCCATTGCTCCACAGTCCAATCTTTATGCTCCCTAGCAAATTGAAGTCGTTTGTATCTGCTTAGCTTCACACAGCTGTTTAGTCCCTTGTTGCATTGTGCATGTGGAAATGCTCTTACTTTCACTATTAAACATAACCATGAATTCTAGTGTTGATGTTTTTACAATGTGACTTCTTCAAGTCTTTTAAAGATCTCCAATCATGATGATTCAAGATTTTGAACATTCATTTTTCTGACTACATTTCGTCAAGGTTTTACTACTACGTTGGACAGTTCTTAACCCAATTCCAGGGATTTCAGCAATCTCCTTAGTTGTTTTCTTTGCTTGATGCAGGCCAATAATTTGCCCCTTTTCCATGACCAGGGGATAAGTCTTCCGATATTGTTTAAGAAATGAGAAGCTACACACTGCATCAGTTAAGGCTCAAAGTTGCCAGCTAAACATATTAATCACTGCAATAACATTCCAATCATAGGCTCTTAAGTATTTGCGTATTTAAATCCAAACAGCAAACTGTTTTTGGCCAGGCAATGTAGTTATGATTTATTTATTTTTTTAACCTGAGAAACATGCTATGCTAACTCAAGCCACTAGAGGGTAGTACATAGCTGTGGACACAATATTGGACACAGAATTCTAATGTGTAACCCAATGACTTAATTCTCAAACTGTCTTCATTGATCCGGAAACAACCTCCCATAGCCTATTCAAGGAGGCTTGGACGGGAAGGGGGGGGCGGTAATTTAGACAACGTTTACATTTACATTTATTCATTTAGCTTTTATCCAAAGCGACTTACAAATGAGAGCACACTCACACACCAAAGCAAGGTGCTAGCTTGCCATCGGAAGCAACTAAGGGTTCAGTGTCTTCAACAAGGACACTTCGGCATGGGATCACCCGGGCCGGGATTCGAACCACCAACCTAAAGATTAGTGGATTAGTGGACAACCCGCTCTACCGACTGAGCCACAGCCGCCTTCACATAACCTAGTTACTACTCCAGTTTAAACAGCTGCAACTTTCCTTACTGAGTAAATCCTAATCTTTTACAAAACACTTACTTTACACATATGTATTAAAAAAAAAAGAGTAAAATTGTACCTGTTAGCATTTCTAATAATCAGGGCAGGGGAGGCATTCACATTGACAATTAGCTATATCTAGTAGAATGGTGTTGCGATTTAGCAAAGTTTATATAAAAGACGTAGAACATGTGGGAAAAGAATCATATAGAGTATGTTACAGAGGGTAAAGAATATACTTTTTTTGTACACTCTTTAATTTTAAACCCATTTTAGAGTTTAGTTGTCTAATGCTAGTGGCAAAGTTAAAGAATATAGCTATAGGCTAAACTTTAAGTGAAACTTGAAAAGCTAGCATAGACAAACAATGCACGGACAAACACTCTCGGCCATATGGCAATTTGTTATTACGCTAGTAGTGTCCACCTATCACCTTGATTACTTGAGATATGTAAGGATTTTCCTGAAATATTATTTTAAATATTACTGAGTTTTTACATCTTACAGGCATGTATCATTATATTTTAGCTACTACTGATTATTATTTTTATTCATATATTGTCAGGACTTATTGGAAGATCCTATGCAATACCTCTCAACTTCTTAATCCATAGAATAATACATTATGAAATTCAGATGTCAGTGGTTAGGTAACATACCGCTATAGTGTTATTCCCCAACAGGAGGTCAGAGTTAGAAACTGGGGTGTGTATGACAGCCTGAAGGGTTTTATACCCTTTACGGTTTACCTGAACAGGAAGTTTGCACATTGAGCACATGGGAACAGCATAACCAGGAAACAGCCTGGAATTTTTCCACATGATCTTTAACTGGAAACATCTTTTCATAACCAAAACATTTAGTAGATCCGAAGGACTGCATGGATTTTTTTTTTCAAGCTACCTTACATTGGAATCATCTTTGCCTAACTCCCTAAACATTCAGTAGAATTTAGGAATGGTTAAGGAAAACAAAAAAGGTATCATGAACACAGGGACAAAGAATATTATGGCTTTTCATTTTCTCTTAAAAAAAAAGTTTGTATGAGATTTATAATACAAGACTCAAAATCAGATTGACAGTAAATGTCTTTTCTTTGTACCAAAATGTGATTTCGAACCATATTGGAATTGAAATGGGTTTTCCTAAGGTTTTTGGGACATTGCCTCTCACAGTGCCTGAGGGGTACACACTCATACACACAAGCTCGGAAAGTAATAGATGGTGGATGACAACAAAGAGCTTGGTGAAGATAAATGGAAACTATTCCCACAGAACCTTAATGTGCATTCGGCTTATCCAGAAAACACACATAACACCACACTCACACACTCGCTCATATCTAGAACTAATGTTTGTACATACTCCTACACCAACCCTTCAAATAAGCCAATGGTAAAACAGACACAAATAAACTTCCAGTAACATGTACTTCCTGTAAATCACGCCCGCTCCTAAACAGTAGAACTCCCAGATGTGCTGATGAAGTTTCACAGCTGGACGCATTCACACACAACACACTCTTACAGACTCTCTCTCGCGACTTCACTCACTTTAACCACCGTGGCTCACCTGCATCATTCACAATTTTCTGTTCTGTGGAGGTGTTTCGAAATACTGTGAGAATTCACAGTGCAAGCAACAGGCTCTGACACACTTGAAGTATATTATCTTCCTGGCATTCAGATTCTGCACCACTCTGTTACACTTGTCTCCTCCCTTCCTTGCACCCAGTCCTCTATCCATCTGGTTCTCGTCACTCTCTGAACCCCCTTGGCTCACTCCCCGTTCCTCCTCTCTATTTCCATTTACAAACCGTCCATTTTTTTGTAATAACATCTAACAGTAAACCTTGAGGAGTGTTTGTCCTTGCTCCCTTCATCCTTTACTGCTCTTTTTTCTTCTAGATGTTTTTGACTCCTTCATCCCGCTCTTTCATCTCCTCCTGTGCATATTTTCCCCTTGGGTCTGTCATGTCTCTTTTCTGCAAACACGTACAGTTTCCATCCACCACTCTTCACCTATTGTCTCTCTCTCTCTCTCTCTCTCTCTCTCCCCCTCTCTGTCTGTTCTTTCATACCTTTGAGCTTTGTCCAAAGTTTTCCCGTAAGAAGACAGCTGCATAAATAATTCCACATCATGCCAGTCATCAATGCAGCCATTGTTTTCTAACACAACCAAGAACTACAAATCCCACGAGTGCCATTTTCAACTGACTCCTACCTGCTGTGCTTTGCTGTTTTGTTGTGCTTTTTGAAGGTTTGATCCCCGCTGTTTGCTGGCTGCGTGTGGTAGAGCCTGCTCCTTGAGATGCAGCTCTTTCTGACTTCTGATTGGTTATCGTCGTTGTGCTTGTTAGCTGTGTTGTGCTTTTTGGGTGTGGTGTAGTCATGTTGACTGGGGTTTCTCTTTGTGGAAGTGTCCTCAGCGGAAGATCGGTCATGTTTGAGTAAAGGGTAGTGGTTCCTTTAATTGATGGACTTTCTTTTGATTGAAGTCCTGTTGCAGTGGTACTGCCTTGCGTAGCTGATAAACAAGGAAAAACAAGGAGGAATAAGAAATACTGATAACACTTCATACAGGAATGGATACATGTGCACAATTCACCCACCTCCTAGATCAGCCTCACTAGTGTTCATCCTATGAGCAACCACCGAGGAATGTACTGATGTGGATGGTTTCTTGTTGGGCAGTGTAGCAGTGGAGGCTGTGGCCTGAAGCACTAAGCCAACAGTAGGCTTTACATGAGTGGTGGACACAGTTGTCAGAAAGGTATTAGATGTTTGGGCTTGGACAGCATCATCAGAGTCAATTGATGGCGTTACTATGGTAACTACAGTGGAGAGTAATTTTGTTGACATTAGCCAGTCTTCTTTATTGGTGTAAGTGATTGATTTTTGGTGCATTGTCTCTGCCTCTGCTATTGTAGTTCCACCAGAATCTTGTTTGATGGGTATGAATGTAGTTGTTTCCTTTTCAGAATATCTTCCAATCTTTTGGGTGGGTACTATGGTAACAGGCCGAACTGTGGAACGTTGAGTATGGCTGGGTCCACCATTGATTCTGTTGTTTGGTGATTGGGAATGTGCTCTAAGGTCAAATTTCATGTGTGTTTTTGAAGGATTCGTTGTCTCCTCCACTGTATTATTTATAGCCTCTGGATGCCCATTTGATATAGTGTCTCCTTGCTCATAGACAGCAACAGAATCATTCATGTCTGTTACTCGTTCTGTCTTAGCTCTTGGACCCATTATTTGGTCAGGCACTTCAGTCCAGCCTATGGGATGAGAAGACTTTAGGCTCTCCTGTGTCTGATCAGCTTGTTCTAGAGCAGATGTTCTAGTGTTGCCATCATATGAGGAAGAGTTTACATACACTTGGCTTTCAATTGGCTGGATGAGTGTAAGAAGCAAAGAGATCATTAGCAGAAGCGCCATGGAAGGGCTCTGCCTTCCCAAGGCACACCTGATCAACAAATGGCTGCTGTGTTTCATGTCTGCCCCTGTGGAAGAACAAAGGTACATTAGATTAAAAATAAATTCAAAAAAAAAAACAGACACACACACACACTCACTAGTGACTGAATTCATATGAATCTGTGGTTCTTGGATTGGAACGAATAAGGCATGACAAAATTCTTCATGTGGGAAGCTAGCTATGTCATTCAACAAATATCGTTCATGGAAAGTGCAGACTAGGGTTGTAATGCAATGCCACTATTTGTACAGTGGTGTGAAAAAGTGTTTGCCCCCTTCCTCATTTCCTGTTCCTTTGCATGTTTGTCACACTTAAGTGTTTCGGAACATCAAACCAATTTAAACAATAGTCAAGGACAACACAAGTAAACACAAAATGCAATTTGTAAATGAAGGTGTTTATTATTAAAGGTGAAAAAAAATCCAAACCATCATGGCCCTGTGTGAAAAAGTGATTGCCCCCCTTACTATAACTGTGGTTGTCCACACCTGAGTTCAATTTCTCTAGCCACACCCAGGCCTGATTATTGCCACACCTGTTCACAATCAAGGCATCACTTAAATAGGAGCTGCTTGACAC
>JAFFST010046129.1:39920-74240 GCA_022414735.1 Noturus placidus | reverse complement strand
TTTTTTTTTTATTTTTCCCCCCCCCCCCCCATCCTTGGGCTCTTTAAAATGAGGATCTGTGTTCTGGTGCCTTTTTTATGCAGAGCACTGCTACAATTAGAAGCCAAGAGTAAATGTAATTTATGGTCAAGTTTTGTTGCTAAAAAAAGGAAAAAAGAAAAAAAAAAACAAAAAAAAAACAATAAAAGCATGGGCGTTTATTGCTCACGTGCTCAGACTGACAGATCTACTGTGAGGACTGACATTTTGACGCTTCATGCAAAGGGCTTGTGACATCGACGACCAAGCAGTGCGTCTTAAACCACGAGAAACATGGGAGAGCTTTCCGTCTCGCGAGAATGACATGAAAGCGCGCGTGCACAAGTCTCTCCTCAAACCTGGTTTATTTTTTATGCGCGGACACTGTTTAATTAATTAATTAATTTATTATTATTTTTTTTTTTTTAACGCAGGTATTAGTTTTCAGTTTTCTCATCAACGTGTAGCTCTGGCACCTTCGACATCGCGTTGTCTTTTGTATTTAAAAAAAAACAAAAAAAAAAACCCCCACTGAGTGTAAATCCTCTCACGCGCTAGACTAGAGCGATGCGGAGATCTGTATTGCTTAAAGCCAGCGTGGTGCACGCACGCATTTACTGCGTCGTGACACCCTCTGCGCGCGCGACTCAACTTTAACCCTGATTGATAAATATTATAATCATTATTATTATTATGATTATTATTATTATTATTAGCTATGAAAATCAGGATGGTAATCTGCTGCAGGGACACGCGCACTGAAGTGCCAGAGAAACACAAGGGATCTATCCTACCTGAACTCCTCGTGCGATTGAATGATGTGCGATTGTTGTTGTTGTTGATTTGCCTCGGGCACATCTACCGTTATAAACGTGCCGAGCCCGCGGTCGTATTCCCGAAGGTGAACCGAAACCCTGTCGCTGAGGGCGCTGGGTCAGTGCCGTCCTCCCTCTGTCTGTGTCTCGCTACTACATTCATCTCTCACTCGCGCGCGGTTTGTCTTACACAACTGCCTTCACTGCCTGCCTGACTGCCTCTCATTCTGGCAGATTTCACGTATGCGCAGTGACGTATGCACTTTTTGCAATGGCGCAGTTAGAGCGTGTGAATTAGACGGAGTGTGTGTGTGTGTGTGTGTGTGTGTGTGTGAGAGAGAGAGAGAGAGAGAGAGAGAGAGTAACGTGAGAGACCAGATTGAAATTCTATACGTACGTATTGCATTACACACACACACACACACGCACACACACACTCACACAAAGACAGACACACACACACACATCTGGTGTGTGTGGATGCGTGGTCATTTCATTCAATTTCACTTCAGACCTGTCACCTGACAGTGATAATTTAATTACACTCCCAGAAATAAACACACCCAGTTCTTTTTCTTCAGCATATACTTTTCACCTGGGAAGGTACTCTATACAGTACACGGTGTACTTTCATTCGCTTTTGCAGTACACAGATCTTAAACTCAAAGTCCTAAACTTTGGGTTAGGGTTAGGGTTAGGATTACTGTTTGAATTACCAGCCCAAGAGAACCCATGTCACACCCCTCTTCATCTCCCTCCACTGGCTTCCTGTAGCTGCCCACATCAAATTCAAGGCCTTGATGCTCACCTACAAGACCCCGTCCTACCTCAACTCTCTCCTGAAGGCTTACCTTCCCTCTCGCAATCTGCTATCGATTAGCGACCGAAGTTAAGTAGTGCCTACTCAGCGTGGCGCAAAGGTCCCTTTCCAGAACCTTCACACTAACTGTTCCTCAGTGGTGGAATGAACTTCCAACCTCAATCCGGACAACAGAATCTCTCACCATCTTCAACAAACAGCTAAAGACCCACCTCTTCTGTAAAGACCTAACCAACTCATAAAATAAAGGGGAAAAAAGGGCACTTACACCTCTACTCTGTCCACTTTTGCTTCTTCTAGAACTCAATTAATGGATCTTCTATAGTAGCACTACTTGTATTGTTCTCTGCTTGATATACCGCTTTGCTTGTATTTTTCTCATTTGTAAGTCGCTTTGGATAAAAGCATCTGCTAAGTGAATAAATGTAAATGTAATGTACTTGGTGTCCCAAAAGTCTCCATGTCACGATTCTAAGGACTCTGGACTCCATTTCCCATCAGCCACCGCAAGTCACATGTTTTTCTGCACCTGATTCACGTTTTGGTTAATGAGCACTGGGGTGTATATATAGTTGGGTTTTGCACTTAGTCTTGGTCTTTCGTTGTAAATGTTTTTAGACTCTTGTTCTATGTCTCTCGGTGTTCTGTGTCATGCCCGTGTTTTTCATGTTTAGTCTTAGTGTTAGATTCATGCCATAGTGTTTAAGATAGGTTAGTGTTTTTGTCTTTGTTTCGATTTGTTGAACAATAAACCACAAAAAAATCCAGCAATTGCATCCGCCTCCTATACGCGACCGTGACACTCCATATTTAGGGGACCATATTTATGTTTGCCAGTACCATGTCGGTCGTGCCTTCGTCAGTGGGTGTTTGTGGGCGTCCAATTCTCGGTCTGTCTGCAACACTTCCAACATTTTTGAATTTATTAATAAGTTTGGCAACGGTGTCATGTGTGATGTGGCGGTTCGAATCCCGGCCCGGGTGATCCCATGCCGAAGTGTCCTTGGGCAAGACACTGAACCCTAAGTTGCCCCCAATGGCAAGCTAGCACCTTGCATGCAGCTCTGCTACCATTGGTGTGTGAATGTGTCTCATTAGTAAATCGCTTGTAAAAAAAAAAAAAAAAATATGTAAAAATGATATTTCTGTAAAGCTGCTTTGAGACAATGTACCATTGTAAAAAAGCGCTATACAAATTGATAAATTATTATGTGCTTGCCCTGTTTCCATCGCAGGTTTGCGACAGCTTCCCGATCCAGCCATGAGAATGAGTTTTTTGTTTTTTTTCTTTTGTCAAAGCCATCATTAAAAGATAATGATAAATTAATAAACGAACAAATAAAGTTTGAATAATGAATAAAATTAGCACGTTTGTCTCACACATCCAGGGTTGGGGGTTTGAATCCTGTGCCTGGAGTTTGCACGTTCTTCCAGTGCTTCGGGGGTTTCCTCTGTGTTCTCTGGTTTCCTCCCTCATTCAAAAGACAAGCCTTGTAGGCTAATTGGCATCTCTAAATTGTCCATAGTGTGTGAATGTGTGCGATTGCGCCCAGTGATGGATTGACACCCTGTCTAGTTTGGCCCCCACCTTGTGCCCCAAGTCCCCAGCGATAGTCACCCCATGACCCTGTGTAGGATAAGCAGTACAGGAACTGGATGGATAGAAGAGTTTTGCTAAAAGAGTTCCTTTCCCATATGTATGGAGACATTTGGGACAGCCTGTAATTTAAGCTATAGTTTATTCACTAAATGTCCACAAGATGCAGCCTTGGTAATACCACCATAACAACAAGGACATTTTTGAGTATAGTTTTATGTCTGACAGTGCAGTTGTGATTACATATGAACAACAGGTTCATGCAAAACATTCTGCTTTCAGACTTTGCAAGCATAATTCATATGTAGGCAGTCAAGTAGTACTCGAGTGCTGGACTTGCTTATTATATGTGACCTGGGAGTTTAGTTTATGAGAAGCTTTGACATTTTTAGTGAAAGCTGCATGCGCTGAAATGTAAATGAATTGAGATACAGTTACAAGATACATGGGGCTAAGAGTCTTACACAGGGACCCAGAAGCAGCTGCTGGGTGGTGCTGTAGTGAGGTGAGTCATGAGGGTGACTTGTACTTGAACTTGGACTTGACTGCGACATTGACGGAGAATTACCTCTTGTAACTGTGTAAATAGTACATAAATTATTATGTTAGTGATTACAAAGAACTATCACACATCCCTCATAGTGTGCCAATATCAGGAACTTTAGGAAAGCCTGAAAAAAAAACAGTCACTTTCCATTTTCTTCACAAATGACTCCCAAAGGCGCATGCCAAGGAGCACCACATGCCGTTATTGACAATCTCTGAATAATGAATAATTCACCAATGGTTAAGAACTACTGATACTGACAGAGATTTCAGAAGAAAAAAAACCCATTGTGTTGTCGATTCTGGTGGGCGGCACCCTTGTACAGACAGATTACTGTCTGTTTAGAGCTTTGCATGTTCTTCTAGTGTCTGCATCTGGATTCTCCAGTTTCCTCCCACCTCCCAAAAACATACCAGAAGGTGAATTGGCTATCGCTAGATGTGAATGAGTATCTGAATGTGTATGTTTGGTTTCCTGTGATGGACTGGCATCCCATCCATGATGTATTCCCACCTCACACCAAGTGTTCCCAGGACACGATAATACAGTTTCATGATGATATCATGTCATCACAGGGGCATGATGGCTTAGTGGTTAGTATGTTTGCCTCATACCTCCAGGATTGTGGGGTTGATTCCCGCCTCTACCCTGAGTGTGCAGAGCATGTTTTTCCCGTGCTTCGGGGGTTTCCTCCATGTACTCCGGTTTCCTCCCCCAGTCCAAAGACATGAGTTGTAGGCTGATTGGCATTTCCAAATTGTCTGTAGTGTGAGATTGTATCTTGCGATAGCCCAGGGGACTCGGGGCACGAGGCGGGGGAAAACCTTGGACTGGGATCCAACCCTGGGATAGGCACAAACCCTGTCCAAGGTGTCCTCCTGCCTCGTGCACCGAGTCCCCTGGGATAGACTGCAGGCTCCCCATGACCCTATGTAGGATAAGTTATGCAGAAATGGATGGATCATGTCATCATCTTGCCCTCTCCTAAATGTAATCAATCTATGATTGGAAAGAGCCTCTGAAACTTAGAAACAAATGTAATATTAATCAAAAGAGAAAAATGTTAACAGAAGCCCTGAAACCCAGTAATCCACTGCATGGCACTATTCCAAACAGTTTTCGCAGGTTCTTCCAAAGCAATAATATTTTAAGTCTAGAAACACTTTTCAGAAAAGTGCAAACTGCACCTTTAATTTAAAACCCACACACACACAAACACACACGCACACACACATAAGCATGGACATGCTCACAAATATTTACGGTATATACACACACTGAGGAAACACAGACATGTACCCACACGCGCTGAAATTTAGACTTGAGGATTTCCATAAGACCGTTACATGGGCACTGAATATGTCAGGAAAATGAGCTCACTGTGCTGGGTGATGACAGAAAGATGTATCGTGCGTAAGTGTATGAAGGAGGCATAATAGTAGACCTCCATATACATTCACACTGAGACACAAAGGAGGGATTCTGGTAAAAACGTACAGTCAGAGACACAAAGAACTACACGAGCTAGATTGATGAACTATAGTGGAGTTGTGTTTATGTATGGGGGACAGAGAGAAAGAGAGAGTCCTTCCGCATCTTTGTCGCAAATGTACAATGGCTGTGTTGTTCCCACACCTTGCAGTATTGTTTGTGTGTGTGTGTGTGTGTGTGTGTGTGTGAGACAGGGGTCTTTTTCATTTCCACTCTTGTGCTGGCTTGCATGTAAATGTTGAAATTGACATTGCACGTTTAAACAAGTTTAGTCTCTTTTGTACTTTTGTTTCATTTTCTATAACATATGTAAGTTCATGGGCATGTTTTTATATCTGGAAACAAATGTCCTCAGGATAGGAATATCTGAACGTTTTGACTCTGTGGGGACATTTGGCAGGTCCTTGTGAGGAAGATTGCGTCTTCTTCTTGTTATTATTTATTTATTTGTTTATTTATTTAACAAAACCAGCAGATCGAAACAGCCAAAATGTGTTCTTCTGGTTAGTTAGTTAAGGTTAAGTCTGGTTAAGTTTCTACATTTATATCTACGTAGGTGAAGCATAGCATTAATTAACTGCATTGATTAGGAGGAAGGTCCTTGCCAGCATAGTAAAACAAACATATGTGCGTATGGGTGTGTGTATGCTCCTTTGCATCAAACAACGAGGCACCTAGTGTGGAACATTTGGTGACTGCCTCTGTACACGAATGTTTCCCAGTATGCTATTGCAGATGGTAAGTCCATCCATCCATTTTCTGTGCCACGTAACCTACACAGGGTCACTGGGGAGCCTGGAGCCTATCCCAGGAAACTCGCAGCTCAAGGCCCTGGACGGAGTTATTGGGAAACCGCAAACCCCTCCATCCTGAAGACTTTCCTGTGTCCCATTACAGCTTTACCTCTGACTGTTACAAAGCATTTACACTGGAGACTCCTTACAAAAATATGTTAACTGAACACATTTTTACAATCCATTTATGTGGAGTATCTGCTATAACATTGAGCAATTAACATAAACCTTGCAGAGCTGAGAGTTATTGAAAATTTCTCAACATCGTCAGCCCAGGCAGAATCAAGAATGCAAAAGTGCCATGGTGTTTTTAAAAAGAAACACTCACCAAACCAGCTAAGTACAAAATTAGGACTGTGAAACTTTACTTTCAAATGGCAGTCATTACCTCATCCGCTGGCATGGCCAAACACAGCTAACACCTGTAGAAACAGTCTAAAAGAAACAAGAACTCTGTGGAGAGTGTGAAAGCTCTACACTTATAAAATGAATGCTTGCTATAACCGCAAATTTACAATAAAGCTATCAGCAAGCATTACACAACAGACATATATTACTGTATACCAAAAAGTCCATGAAATATATTTACCAACATATGCCTCCTGGGATAGGGTCCAGGTTGCCCGTGACCCTGAAAAGGAGTAAGCGGTTGAAGATGGATGGATGGATGAATGTATCATTTCAACATATCTTTTAAATATACAGTAAACTGCAAAACCGTCTTTAAAGCCTCAAAACCTTCAGGCACCTTTTTTAAAACTAGTGAAAAATAATTATAATAATTAATTATTAATAATAATTAGAACTTTAGAATTTTCATTTAGGAACAATTACCCATACGATTAATTTTAACAATAGGAGAAAGTATTTACCTTTGAGCTAACAAAATCATTCTCAACTTGTTTTTAAGCAATAAATTTATCTCGAGTAGAAAAACTATTGGCACCCTTAAAATGTCAGATAAATATACAAAATCACTTTTTAAAAATAGCATTAAACACAATGTGTGCCGTAATAATACCTAGAACTGGATAATTCCATGCGTTAGCATAGCAAACACAAAATGTCTGTATTTAGATAGATAGATAGATAGATAGATAGATAGATAGATAGATAGATAGATAGATAGATAGATAGATAGATAGATAGATAGATAGATGGATAGATGGATGGATGGATGGATGGATGGATGGATGGATTGATGAACAAATAGTATTTGAATGGACTGAAGATGCCAGTCCACATGCTCAAACATTAAAAAACAACCTACAATAAAAATAAATAAATAAGTAAATTCATGCGTATTGGAATGGGCCGAGATACATGGGTGACCAACCTTTTAACAAAAGATTCACCAAATATCTGTTGTAAAGTGTAGATACTTTTAGAGTTTTTTGCAGAAACACCTGCACAAAACCCTTTTATGATTGAAAACAACCTTTACCAATAATCAGCTTTAGCAGTGTGTGTATTCAGTAGCCTACGTAGTGGTTTTCCGCGCTGTCCTAATGAGATTAACATAATCTGACTGTTCGTTAGGAGGCGTTAATCTGAAGGTGAGTCAAGATGGCTGTCCTTCCATCTGCCTGACTGAAACAGACTAACAGCACCAGAGAATTAATACCATGTACTGTGTACTCCATCATCTCAGTGTAATAACAGCTTGGCCTGTGTTGGAAAGTAGAACTCACAGTAGTGTAATTTAGCACATCATTCCTCTGCATGAGCTCCATTACTCCATCTGAAGTCACCTACTGGGATCTTAATCAGTTCAGCTCATAGACTTAATAAGAATCGGGTGGCTTGATCCCTGTGGTATTGAGTAAGAGGTGGCTAAACTGCTAAATATAAGGGGAAAATTCCCTTAACCGGGCCCCAAAATGCCCACAGCTAGGGGTTCTCTTTGTCCAAACTCTGTTTTCTAAATGTGCAATGTTTCCTGCATCTGCATGGATTAATTTTTTAATTCTTGGAAATTATTTTTGTAATATATGTCTATATACATAGAATGTTTTAGATATTGCTTTGAATGTGTAGTGCCAAGTACTTAAAATGTATATTGTTCCCTTGTTAGAAAATAGATATGCCAGTAGTGGGCATGTAGGGAAGGTGAATTGTGTGTGTGGGTGTGTGTGGGTGTGTTTATGTCCGTGCGAGTGAGAAAAGAATGGGGTCAATATAATGAAAAAACGAGGTATTCAGAGACCTACACAAAAAACGCCAGCAGTCCAAGCCCACCTACAGTGTATGACACACTCACAGACTCGCGCACACACATCTGTTATAATACCCACTGCGAATCTGCCTAGTTAGAGCTACAGAAAAATAGCTTAAGACAGAACAATCAGACCCACATGGAGACACGCTGTACTCCTACCAGGAATGAGCATGCACACACGCACATACACACTACTAGCATATCCTAGAAAAAAAGTGACCATCTGGTAGGCAGACAGAGCCTTATTCAGTAATATCAAGCAGGAGGTGCAAGTCTAGCGAGAGTAGAGGCCTCACAGAAAAACATGTCTCAATTAGGCAGCTAACATTTATACATTTAAACCGCAGTCACTACAGGTGGATTTAGTTATTCCATCTCTTAGCTGGTAAACAATCGAGAGAAAAAAATTCCTGTAGAACCACAGTGAAATAGCTTGCAGACCACAGTAGAACGAAGCACTGGCATTAAAAATCCGGCGGCAAGTGTTGAAGAGAGGAGGGCCAAGAACTTCTGAGATATTCTCCATGAAAGTATAGTTTCATATCCCTTGCTGTGTGATTTTCCATCATATTAAATCAAGTGTGCTATTATTTTAGATTACAGGTGTAAATCTCAAGGACTTGGTTCATTAAGTCTGGGTGGATTTACGAAAAATAACATTGAGACGTCTTATTATCCATATTACAGCTGTATCAGGGTAACATACTGTAATGACTGACTCCATATTTCCAAATCCATCACCCAGTAATTTTGTCCTGAGTGTACATACCTATTTTTGATGTAAAATAAAAAAGAAATAAAGAAAAATTGATGGAAAGTCTCTGGCCGCGTTCGAAATCGCGTACTGTGGCAATACCTACTATGTTTGATTAATTAACTACTGCATGTTCATTGATGCATGAATACAATCCAGACGTTTTACATCTGCAATGTTGGCATTGTCACGTGACCTACAACTTAAAAAGTGCCGACGTGCTGCCTTCCACCGTTTTTAATTATGACAGCTCTTCCACGCCAGTCCCGTTTCCTTCTGGGATAGCACAGTATCCATTGGTTCCCTACTGTAGAATCTCGGAGGAAGCAGTAGGTCATGCAAGATTTTCTCACATACTGATAAAACTGACCAATCTGATGCAGTCCATGAGGATGAGATGCACTGTAGTACTTAAAGCACATACTGACAGTTACCTTTGATATTGACAATATCCATTGTCAATACCATCCAATACTATTTCTGTTCATCAAATGTCTGTGAAACTTGTTCAGTTTATGTCTCAGTTGTTAAATCTTTTTATGTTAATACAAATATGTACAAATGTTAAGAAATTTGCTGGACATAAAAGCAGTTGAATGTAAGAGGAGGTTTCTTTTTTACTGAGTATATTTATGCAGTCAACATGTATAGAGAGTATTCAAGCATTATATATATTCCATGCTCTTATTTAATTAAAATAGCTAAAACAATATACTTCTAATATGTATTAACAAGTGCTTTGGTGGGGCAAATTTGAAAACGTTCAATAGAAAAAAGAAAATAAATGGATGAAAGAAAGGTGGTGCAGGTCAACAGAACATCGATCAGAAGGCGAGACGCTGCTTTTTTCTTAACAAGATTATAGATAGCATGGCAATCTAATGAATCTAATGTTTAATATATTTATATAAAATAGTATATGCTTTAAAATGCCCAAAAAGGAAATCTGGAGTGAACTCTGGAGTACAAACATTTTCAAGAATTACAGTATGCTCAATTGTGGCTCTGCCTGTCGGTCTATGTCTCTTTGCTATTTTGCACTTGCTTCTGGTCAAGTGGTGGAAAGTGTTTAGGCGCTTGCAGAGCTAAATTACAAACCAAGAGAAAAGATTCTGTCCTTGGCCAGGAGACGCAGACATCTCAAGTATCTGGGAAACATCTTTGATTATTGTCTACTTTTGAGTTCATTTCTGCAACATGAGCTATCTGGACATTGGCAAAGGATGTTGTTTATTTTAGCACCACTAAAGCCTTGTATGGGTTCAGCCTTACATAACTGAGTGACCAGACTCTCCTCTACCATTATGTGGGTGTCAAAACATGTTTATACAGTATTGTGCAAGACTCTTAATATATTTTGTCCTTATTTTGTCTTCAGTATTAGTGTTCCAGGTTAGTCCAAATGTTTATCTTCCAATTTTTTGGGTGTTGTGTGAATAGAAACTTGAGAAGAACTGTGGAAGGTTTTTGAAGAAGCAGCCAGTCGATTTCCTTAGAAAATTGTACAACAGTGTGCAAGTAAACCAGCGCAATTTTATAGTAAGTTTCTTGTCACAGAAAATATCGATTTAATTTAGTTTTGTACAATAACAAGGGGGCGCACGGTGGCTTAGTGGTTAGCACGTTCGCCTCACACCTCCAGGGTCCAGGGTTCGAGTCCCGTCGGGGCCATGTGTGTGCGGAGTTTGCATGTTCTCCCCGTTCGTCGGGAGTTTCCTCCGGGTACTCCGGTTTCCTCACCCAGTCCAAAGACATGCATGGTAGGTTGATTGGCGTGTCTAAAGTGTCCGTAGTGTATGAATGTGAGTGTGTATGTGATTGTGCCCTGCGATGGACTGGCACCCTGTCCAGGGTATACCCCGCCTTGTGCCTGATGCCTCCTGGGATAGGCTCCAGGTTCCCCGTGACCCTGAAAAGGAGTAAGCGGTTGAAGATGGATGGATGGATAGATGGACAATAACAAGGATTCTCAAATCTGATTGGTCAGAAGGTGTTAAGTCATTTTCTATAACATCAGCTCTGACAGTGGTAACGGCTGAAGTGCAAATCACAGATGTATACACTCACCAGAACTCCTGTACACCTGCGCATTCATGCAGTTATCTAATCAGCCAATCATGTTGCAGCAGCACAAAAAATGACACAGATTCAGGAACAGAGCTTCAGTTAATGTTCACATCAAACATCAGAAAGAACAAAAAGTGTGATATATGTAACTTTGATCATGGCATGGATGTTGGTACCAGCAGGGCGCTTTTAAAAAAATAAAACATTTCAGAAACTGCTGATCCCCTGGGATTTTCACACACAACAGTCTCTAGAGTTTACACAGAATGGTGTGGAGAACCAAAAACATTGGGTAAGTGACCATTCTGTGGGTGAAAACACCTTTTTGATAAGAGAGGTCAAAGGAAAATGGCAAGATTGGTGTGAGCTGCCAGGTAGGATATAGAAACTCATATACAGTGCCTTGCGAAAGTATTCGGCCCCCTTGAACTGTTCGACCTTTTGCCACATTTCAGGCCTCAAACATAAAGATATATGTTTAAACATAAACTGTAATTTTTTGGGAAGAATCAACAACAGGTGGGACACAATCATGCAGTGGAACGAAATTTATTGGATATTTCAAACTTTTTCAACAAATAAAAAACTGAAAAATTGGACGAGCAAAATTATTCAGCCCCCTTAAGTTAATACTTTGTAGCACCACCTTTTGCTGCGATTACAGCTGTAAGTCGCTTGGGGTATGTCTCTGTAATCACTCTTTACATCCACTGTAATCACTCTTTACATCCAAAGTGAGCTGAAAAGAATCTCAGCATGCACAAAACATCAAACCTTGAGGTGGATGGGCCACAACAGCAGAAGATCAGGTTCCACTCCTGTCAGCCAAGAACAGGAATCTGAAGCTACAGTATCATGGGCACAGACTCATCGAAACTGAACAGTTGAAGATTCAGGAAAAAATAAGTCACCTGGATTTTTTCCTCTTTTCAACCAGTTTGGGTTGAATCTGTGCCCATGATATCCATATATGTCGTCTTCTGCTGTTTTAGCTCACAGACCTTATGGTTTGACGTGTTATGTAATACACCACAATTGTAATGAGTGCTTATTTGAGTTACTATAAAATGTCTGCTCATTCTCCTCTTATCTTTCACATCAACAAGGTGGTTTAGCCTGCAAACCCTCGCAGTCCGCTCTCATAATGTGCTTTGTATTTCACACCATTCTGTGTAAACTCTAGAGACTCTTCTGTGTGAAAATCCCAGGAGGTCAGCAGATTCTGAAATAATAAATCCAGCCCATCTGGCACCAACAACTATGCCACGGTTAAAGTCACAGAGATAACATTTGTCCCCCATTCTGATGTTTGATGTGAACATTAACTGAATTTCTGTGCAATAAAAATAAACTGACAGGTGTGCTGGTGTTCCTAATAAAGTGACCACGACAGCATAACAGCACAATCTAAGGCTAATCATAAAACTATAACAGCATTTTCTAAGAACTGTAAAAACATAATCATAAGGTGAATTATAAACAGATACAAAAAGGTGTTGTTAATGGACAAAGACAAACCAGATTACTGATAAATCAGTAATATGGTGACGTTTTCTGTAAGGACATGTTCATTTAACCCTTAATCGTTGTGCTTTGTAAATGACCTATTAATACATTTATACTGGTATAAATTGTCATGGTATAAAAGGAAAAAAATGCTTAATAACATGCTGTTATAGGAAAATAATACAAATTCATAATTATTACAGCCTAGAATATTTTCATTTGATTATTTTGAAACGAGTTTAATATGTGTTTCATAGATTTCCTTTACATGAACCTAAGACCTAACCGTTACCACGATACTGTGTTTGTATGTGTGCATGCATGTTAATTCAGTCCCCAAGCCATGTTCTATTCTTATTTTTATTCCAAGTCTCTTTCTGCCCTAAAGTCAATCTTGGTCTTATGCCAGATTCAACTAGACTAAAGCTGAGTCACTGCTTTGTATAAATGACACACACACACACACACACACACACACACGGCTATTTATATACTGTATTCCCATAGTCACACTAACCAAATGCAAAGAGTAAGAAAAATACAATTCACCCAAACTCACCCTGTCCATTTATTAGGTGTACCGGCTTTTAAAACTGGTTGCATTATTATACTCCCCCTTACAATGTAAAAGCATGCATAAAAACCACAGTATCTGAAATGACTGAGTATCACAGTAACACAAACACAGCTACTTGTTAAGTTAAACACCCTGACAAACATCTTCTAAGGCCACGGTATACAGACCTACAGCAGTGTGGCAAGCTTTTAAAGGATTGTAAAACCCAAATCAAGAGCTGTCGACTCGAAACACACACACACACACACACACACACCCGCACAGTACATAACCTGTGAAAGCAATATAAATTGTATGTAGCTTGCAATGTGTCAATAGTATTAAAAG
Source organism: Noturus placidus (assembly GCA_022414735.1). NCBI lineage: Eukaryota > Metazoa > Chordata > Actinopteri > Siluriformes > Ictaluridae > Noturus > Noturus placidus. The sequence continues at coordinate 60,709 of JAFFST010046129.1, read as the reverse complement.
GAGACCAAACTATCCACAGTAATCCCAATCCCGTCTTTCATTTTTGCACTACTCTATGTTTAATTATACATTTACTTACACTTTATTGTCAGTTTTCAGCCTACTCTGCACTTTGTTTTATTGGGTTATAAAGCAGCATTGTATTCACAAGATCTTTTGCCAGTTTTACTGACGTTTGGAGAATAAAGTTTCTAATTCTGAAAGCACTCGAAAGGCAAGAGTCTAGATTCATTAGGCGTTTTGATATACTTTTTACTGCTTTTAATCCTGCACACTCATGAGTCTGGTTTACTGAATCAGGGTGTTTATCAGTCAAGCAATCTCTCTCAGTATTGTCCATAGCAGATGAATGTGAAAAAACATGAAAACAACAACATCAGCAAATGATTTAAGAATATGCTTAACAATAACTACACAGAAACTGATTGTGATTTCAATTTATTTTTTATTTTTTATTTAAACTCATTTATAAATCTTGTATAGTAGCACTAATTGTATTGTTCTCCACTTGATATATCACTTTGCTTGTATTTCCTCATTTGTAAGTCGCTTTGGATAAAAGCGTCTGTTAAATGAATAAATGTAAATGCAAATGTTCTGAATTTGATGTTATAGCCCATTATTATTATAATAATAATAATAATTATCAATTTGTATAGCGCTTTTTTACAATGGTACATTGTCTCAAAGCAGCTTTACAGAAATATCATTTTTTTTATATTTACAAGCGACTTACTAATGAGATCACATTCACACACCAATGGTAGCTGAGCTGCCAGCTTGCCATTGGGGGCAACTTAGGGTTCAGTGTCTTGCCCAAGGACACTTCGGCATGTGGAGTCAGCCGGGCCGGGATTCGAACCGCCAACCCCACGGTTAGTGGATTAGTGGACAACCCGCTCTACCAACTGAGCCACAGCCGCCCATGTAATGTAATGTAGTCCAATAGTTCTCAAATTGGGGTCCAGAGATCCCTATCAAGCACAGCCTGGGATATACATTCACTGCCCACTTTATTACAAAGACCTACAATCAGATATGTGGCAGATCAATTAAATTCTTTCCCATCTTCAACTGTCCACTGTAGCCTCAGATTCCTGATCCTGGAACCTGATGTGGTCTTCTGTTGTTGTAGCCCATGTGTCTTCAAGGTTCAATGTGTTGTGGCTTTCGAGGTGCTTTTCTGCTCTGAGTGGTTATGTGAGTTACCATAGCCTTCCTGTCAGCTTGAACCAATCTAGCTATTCTCTTCTGGTTTATCAACTGTAATCCACAGAACTGCCACTCAGTGGATGTCTTTTTATATATATATATATATATATATATATTTTTTTTTTTTTTTTTTTTCTTTTTTTTTTCTCACCAATCTGTGTGAACTCTAGGGACTGTTGTGCTTGAAAATCCCAGATCTCGTATGACACCAATATCCATACACTTCAAAAAATTACATCTTAGCAAGTGGAAATACCTTGCGTATAGTCACATTTATGGAGTATTTCCTGTTATAGGATTACAATAAACCAAATATAAGATAAGTAAACCCATTTCAAGCCAGTTGTGCTCATTTCAAGCTTATTGTTTTCTTGTTCTATTGGCATATAGTTTGACTCACTTTATGCATCTATTACTGAAAAGAAGCAAAACTCTCTGCTGGAAATGAGTAATGTCTAGAAATATGTTTAATAATCTTATATTTGGTTTATTGTAATCTTATAATAAGAAATACTAGATAAATTTGACTATATTCAAGATATATTTCACTTGCTCAGATGACTTTTTTTTTTTTTTGTAGTGGAGCATGGTCAGTGGTGCTCATTTGTTAAGACCTTGGACTACTGACCGGAAGGTTGTGAGTTCAAATCCCAGCACTGCCAAGCTACCACTGCTGGGCCCTTGAGCAAGGCCCTTAACCCTCAGTTAAGGGCCTTCTCAGTTGTATAAATGAGACACAAGTCGCTATGGATAAAGGCATCTGCCAATCGCCTTAAATGTAAACAATGTCACCTCGAACCTAATGTGTTCTTTTGGTGGAAAGTCAAAGAATAAAAATCTCTATGGCTTCAATTTATAAACAATATTATTATACACATTTAATTAAGTAGCCTAATATTTGAATAGTTGGATTCAGTTTATAAAATGAATCCACACTGAAGGGGACTATGAAATTTATTTGAAATTCAAAGAGGTCTCTGACTGCAGAATGTTTGTGCACCCCTCGTGGAGACTGTTATTTTGAATGTCCACTTTGTACTTTGTGGCCTTCCTACTTTAATATGCAGTTATATATGCATGAGATAGAGCAGCAAGCATAGAATATCTTGTAATATTTATGCATATCTTTACACGTCTGTAACATGAACTACTTTCAGTCACAAATTACACATCTTGGATTTAAGTATTAGTATTGTATCCTGATTATCCCACTGTTTTCACTGATTTGTGTGAATGCCTAGGAATATGATTCTTGTTTATGGTCCCAGGTTAAAAGTTGGCATGCAGTTATAACAAGTTGATTTGAGAAAGTTTAAGAATGGGAACATATTTGTTTGGGCAGGTGTTGGCTCAGTTGTTAGAGTTCTCAGCTTGTGAATGTAAGATTACTGTTAGTTCAGATCCAAGGACTTCCCAGTGTGCTGTTCTTGGGCCACTGATCAAAGCTTTTAACCCTTAACTGTTCGGCTCTGTTCTGGATTGTATCCAGTATTAATTTCAGCACTTTGGATAAGTATTTCCTAAATGACTAAAGGTAAATTGACAAAGGAGGTGACAAATTAAGCATGTTTGCCTCCTGACCTCTGAATAAAACCCAGTTGCTATGTTGCAAAAATATTTGAACTGAGGTAATGTTTGAACAGTAATCAGTCAAGAGAGCAGACTGCATCCAGGCATGATAGTGTGAAGTGTGAGTAGAGAAAGAAATAAAAAAACCTCAAAGAGGAAGCGTCATAGTGTCATTACTGCCACATAGTGGGCAATTTGATTTGACACAAGCAGTCCAAATGGTATTTTCTAACCACGAATATCTGACGCCAAACCAAATTACAGACCTTGATTCAAAGGCAGCCAAAAATCCTTTTGTGAGAATGGAGTTCACTCTGGGACAAGTGTGTTAATGTTGTTGTTACCACACTTAAAATCATTAAGATTGAGAGTTTGTAGTTCATTAAGTAAACAACTGATCCAATGGTGTTGACATAAACGTACACACATGCAATTCAAAAGGTGCTGTTACTAACAAGAAAATCCTAGCAACAATGTGTATGCTGGTAGATAGGATCACTCTGTGCTAACACATACTCACCAGCCATGTTAGTAGTTACTCCTGTATTGCAGAACCTGCTATTTGTCTAGTCTCCAGCTATCCATTATAGGTTAACCCGTGCCCACTGTAGCCTCAGATTTCTGTTCTTGGCTGACACGAGTGGAACCCACAATTGTAGCCCATCCACCTCAAAGTTCTACGTGTTGTTTATTCTGAGAAGCTTTTCTGCTCACCATGAAGAGTAATTATCCGAGTTATCATAGCCTTCTTGTCAACACGAACCAGTCTGGCCATTCTCCTATGATCTCTGTCATCAACAAGATGTCTCTGCTCTCAGAACTGCAGCTCACTGGATGTGTTTGTATTGTTTGGTTTTTGCACCGGTCTGTGTAAACTCCACAGACTGTTACATATGAAAAACCGAGATCAGCAGTTTCTTAAAAACTCAAAGCAACCATGCTACAGTCTTACTCACTGAAATGACATTTTCCCCATTCTGAAGTTTGATGTGAACAGTAACTGAAGCTCCCACCAGGGCCATGTGTGTGCGGAGTTCACATGTTCTCCCCGTGCGCCGGGGGTTTCCCCCGGGTGATCCGGTTTCCTCCCCCAGTCCAAAGACATGCATGGTAGGCTGATTGGCATGTCCAAGGTGTCCGTAGTATATGAATGGGTGTGTGAATGAGTATGTGATTGTGCCCTGCGATGGATTGGCACCCTGTCCAGGGTGTACCCCGCCTTGTGCCCGATGCCCCCTGGGATAGGCTCCAGGTTTCCCTGTGACCCTGTAGAAAGGATAGTCGGTATAGAAGATGGATGGATGGATTAACTGAAGCTATTGACATGTACTGTATGTGCATTATTTTATTCATTGGATAACTGCGTGAATGAGCATATGTAGAGCTGAAAATGTATTGGATGAAGTGATACGCTGTATACAGTATGTTGGTTCTGTGATAATGGGGAGAATGCAGGACTAATGTTAGCTAGCTAATTTGTTTCTTTTCACTACATGTGCAACATAGTAAGAAAGTACGAAGGCAAAAGTCCAGTGTGATCGGTTTTACTTAATTATTAGTAGTATCTCACTTTTTTTGTACCAACCAAAGACCATCTGACACCATCTTGTTTGACTGAGGTTTGTGCATTCATGGGGCAAAGTTCCTTTTGATCACATCAGCACACTGCAAAAGTAACGGCTATGTGTGTCCTTTCTTTTTCAGCGAATTTGCTTTTCCAATGAGTAATCGTGATTGTTTCTTTAGCTGAAAAAGAAGACCAATGTAGTTTTCAGATGTCTCCCGCGTTTCAGTAGCAAGGACTCTTAAACTGTAAATGCTACAGCTATACTGTAAATGTCAGCAGGTCTGTGACACACATGCACACACTGTAATGGAGTAAATGTTTTGCAGATTATTTTATACAAAACCATTTTCCCATATAAAACAATAGCTGTGTTATACTGAGTTTTCTTTAGGAGATAAAGGCTGATATACACCAAAATTCAACGTGCTTTCTGGCAGCACAAGCAGTCACTGATACTTAAAACTGGATTTCATCCCTGAGTTTTTCTTCCAGTCAAAAGAAAACTGTCCAGTGAAAGAGTTTTGTTTGAAAGAGCGGTAGACCAGATTGTTGATCTTAATCTCCTCCTTCCTTTTTCACATTTGCTCATTTTTTACAGTTTGTATTCTTTTCTTCTTTTTTCCCCCCATTTTTGCTTGCTTCTTTTCTTCCTTTATGGTCGGGATTTCTTTCAGCTTCTGGAACTTCTTTAGATCAGCACAGAACAAAACCTGAGAGACAGGGGGGGGGGACACACACAAAGAAACAGAGAGACGGAATCATGCTTATATATTCGGTGCTCTTTAGTGAAGGCAAATTCATTGTAATATATATAATAACAATGCATAATAAAAAGATACATATGTATTTATATGCTGCAGGGCAAAAACAGTTTAATAATGAGAGTAGGTATAAAAGGAAGGCACATGATGGAACAGAAAATGGTAAATATGGCTGTCGGAAGGTTTTTTTTTTTTTTGGTTTCTTTTTTACTCACAGAGTGAGCCCAGCCAGCATAGGATCCCCAAAGCTTTCTGAAGAAATCCCCTGCAAACAGTGACAAAGTCCTAATACAATCATCGAAATAAAAATAAAAAAAAAAAAACGCAAGACTTTTCACTAAAATCCCAAAAAAGATTAAAAAAAGAATTAAAAAAATGAAAAATAGTAGTATTTTCTTTTATTAGACTATTTGAATTGTAGACAGATGCTGCACTTCATAGCACAGTGGGCAGTCTGTTTCGTTTTAATTGCCATCATTAATCATGAAATTACAGTTACATCACATAGTATCATGTGGTATCGCATGTTGGTATCATAGCATTTTTTATGAGGATGAGTAAATGAGCACTGTATAGGGCCGATACCTGGTTAAAAGCAGCAGACTATTTTCAATGGACGTGCAATGAGAAGCCATTTTTAGTAAGTTTGCCTCTGAGGTTGGGGGTTCGAATTCCAGTGTTCTCCCTGTGATCAGGGGTTTTCTCTAGGTACTCCAGTTTCTATCCTCAGGCCAAAGACATGAGTTGTAGGCTGATTAACTTTTCCAAATTGTCCATTGTGTGTGAATGTATGTGTGATTTTTCCCTGCGGTGGGTTGGCACCCACATCCAGGGTGTCCCCCGGCTTTGTGCCCCAAAGGCTCAGAAACTGGATAGGCTCCAGTGGAAAATGGATGGATGGATGGATGGATACTGTGCATAGCTTTAATATAATTTCAGCATTTAGCTAGAAAGGAAACTAGGTGAAGCAAAAAACAGAAAGGAAGACGATGTGGCTGTTGTTCTACTCACCGATCTCTTTGTAGACTTTATTGGTCAGAGTCTTCTGTTTACCTCCTGCAGTATAGCCATAGTCGCGCCTCGCAATCTGCCACACATGTGTGTCTACAGGGACAGCTTCAGACTTTTCCAGTGACATTAAACACACACAGTCGGCCACCTGGATGACACACACCCGTGCACATAGACACAAACACTAAGCATGGACTGGAACAAGATTGGAGCATGCTAGTTACTGAAGAAACAGGCACACTAATAAACAAAGAGAAAACATCACTAGTCTAGCAAATAGCTGCTAGACATTTTAAGAGATCTAATTAAGACCTGCTTACAATTCCTTTTTTGCATTTTACGATAGCCTTGGCAACATTAGCAATTAAACGAATAGCTACCTTTGGGCCAACACCAGGGAGTGTAATGAGAGCATCTCTGGCCTGCAGGTAGGGGGTGTTACGGAGTGTATGGAGCCACTTAGGACCATGATCGCTCATAATCATGTGCGCACTTTGCTGTAGGAAACGAGCTCGGTAGCCAAAACCCAAATCCCGTAGCCATACCTCTACGTTGCTCTCTGTCACACACACAACAACGATCAAATATAAGTTCGTACATACTACTGGCCAGAAAAAAGGCATTAGTGTATATGCTAATGAGAGCTCAAGGTTAGAGGAGTGTTTGTGTGTTACCTGCTAAAGCCTCAATGGAGGGGAAGTCGTGATAGCGTGTGCCATCGAGCTCACAAAGTGGCGTCCCGAGTGTGCTACACAAACGCTCGACCATCCCCTGAATCCGAGAGATGTGATTATTCGAGCTGCAGATAAACGAGAAGAGACACTCCACAGGGTCCTGGCGCAACATGCGAACTCCTGACACAAACATACACACACACATAAATGATTATTGAGACACAGTGCGACAGGCAACACTCCATAACATTCTTATACTGTGTCTAAACACAAAAACGAGTTAATTTAGTGGTAAAGTGACATTTTCAACACTACAAACAAAATCCCAAAGCAAGTTTTAATCTTCAGGTGATTGTAAAAAGTACAGGCTAACCGATCGATCGGTTTTGCCGAATAATTGGCACTCATAACGGATTGCAGGAACTATGAGAAGGATCTGCGGTCATTATACAGTGTGAGAGCGGCCTCTAGAGGCGAAATAAAAACTATCACTGACAAATTTTGCCTTGTTAAGCCCTATTCTGACAGGATTAGTTATCAGGACAAAACGGCTGTAAAATAATTGTTACTACAAACATCAATGACTACGTTTACATGGACAGCAGTAATCTAATTATTGACCTTATTCTGAATAAGACAATATTGTGATTAAGGTGTTTACATGAGAGGCTTTTAGAATATTCCTTTCATGTTCCCGTTTTACGTTATAGAACGATAAATGGCATGCGTCATTATGCTCTCACGCCACGCAGTCTGACGTTCCCTCCAGAATTTCACGTATTAACATAAGTTTGTCTTCAAGTGCAATTAATTATTTGTCATGCTATACGTGCAAATAGATGACTGCTTGAAGCCGTGGGCTGCGTCCCAAACCGTGTACTTTCCTACTATATAGTAGCCAAAACGCATGTATTTCACCTACTATATAGTAAGTACGTGGTTTCAGATGCAGTCTTGTTTACCGTCAAACGGTTGAGCACTACAGTGTGTGATTGTGTCCTGTCTCAAAATGCAGTGAAACGCTCACACGACGTTAATGGTGCGATTAAGGTGTTTACATGTCCGTAATGCACATTGATAATGAGAATAAAATCGGAATACTCCACATGTCTTAATTTGATTCGTGTTTACTTCGGGTATGACTTTAGTCGGATTAAGGTCATCAATAATCGCTGTTTACGTGGTAGTTTCTTAATCAGAGTATTGTCTTAATCGGGTTAATATTGGATTATTAATGTCCATATAAACATACTGTGTGATATTCATTGTCAATTCCTATGGGATAAGCGATTTCTGTAAAAATTGCCGAGATGAGCGTGTCGCCGTTGTTTATGTGCTGATGACCCATCACTGCAGCCCCGGGCATCATACGTAACACAGACGAAGCCAAAGAAAAGCCACAACTGGACGAGAGCTGAAACTTTATGGTTAGTTTCAGTTTGGGGAAAACGACGTAGTCGTTGGTACATAATCATTCCGTTTGGGAGGAGATCTTTCGGCAATTTTGCGATAACAGTGGCGTTTGGCAACCAGACTAAATGTTGAGAATGAATCGACTACCTTAAATAAGGTACCACAATATGGATTGTGTTTAAAAATAAAGAAAACCACATCCTTGAGTGCCTCCATACTTTCAAAAATACCGGGAAAATGCATTCACCAGAGGAGTTGACTTACTGTTTACCTAGAGGTCACGTCGCACAGAATTAGTTTAACCTGGGGTTATTTTTACAGGCTATTTTATAGAAGGTAAAAGACACTGTAATCTTTCCCGGCAAGGGCACGCAACTGGAACCTGGGCATTCCCATAGCTTACCTGTGAAAACGTTGCCTGTGTGGCTGAAGTGTAGATCTGCATCACCCCACTCTTTGTACAAGTCCTCCAGTTTAACACTCAACTGGAAATAGTCTCTCAGCACCTCCTCATCTTTGCGATCCTGCTCAGAGGTCAACACGCAAAGGCTCGTTTCAACCTCTTCCTCCTTCACGTCAGCCATTTCTTTAAGCTTCTTCCCTGAGTCTTGGGAGTTCTCCACTTTTTTCCTTTTCCGTCCGTTACCGAGATCCGGATCCTCGTGGCATCTGTATACGTGGTACCATAAAGTGTCGTCTGTCTGAGTTAGTGTCCACACTCGTCCCCCCATCACTCCTGTCCAGTGGCCTTCCCCTGTCTCGTGCCATCTGCATGAATTAATGGTTCACACCATCACACCAATGGTGGTGGATCTTTCAGTAGGAATACATTCGATTTTGGCAGAAAGAACAGTGCTGTAAATTTCCTAACCCATTTCTATTCCCCTTAACCAAAGTCAAACTACATACAGATTCATATCAACTTGTTAACTTGCTAGGATGTAAATACGTTTCATCTGCTTTTATGTACAGATTTTTTATATAACGTATTTTCCGCTCTATAAGGCGCACCGGATTATAAGGCGCAGTCTCAATTACTGGGTCTATTTCTGTACTTGACCAATACATAAGACGCACCGTGTTATAAGGCACATACGGTTGTTACGCCAACCAAAGTCGCACAACATTTTTACAGATTTTGGAACTCAGTCCACACATAAGGCGCACCGGATTATTAGGTGCATGGCCGATTTTTGAGAAAATGTAAGGCTTTTAGGTGCGGCTTATAGTGCAGAAAATACGGTATTTTGTGGATTTATAATATTTTGTGGCAATTGTTAAATATTATATTAGTGGAGCATTATGTATTTAGCTGCTTACTAGTAATTATTAGGTAAGTAATGTAAGAATAAAAACGAAAAGAAAGATGGGGTGGTATGATGTAGCTCGACGCAAAGCTGACTTACTGTTAGCACCCAAGGTTGATTAGTTTCCAATAACAGCATATCCCAAAGTGTTTCATTCCTCTTATACCACAGCAGATTGCCATGATTGTAAGTTTTCCGCTTATCGATGATCTACATGCCAATCTGTCCCACCCCCAATATACAGTACAAAATATTTTCTATATGTCCCCATTTAATGAACGCTGCCAATGGATCGGTCTTTTCTTGTTATTCTATTTATTTATGTCTATACCTTTTTAATATATTCCCGTTTGTTAAGGAAACTTGGTGTGCCCCCCCCCCCAGTTGTACACTTGGTTGCACCCATCCTCAACGCAAGTTTGTTGATATTTTAGCAGCTCAGCCTGTAAGAAATGGAGACAGCAGCCAAGTGTAGAAAAGTGATATATATATATATATATATAACAGTGAATTATATTGCATCATAGGTGAATTGCACATATTCCATGAATATTTTCTATAAGTGCAGCAGAACATACAAGCTTTTTTCAGACAGTAAGTAACTAGTTACCTAAATAGTAGGTAACCTTAGCTTAGTATAGACGGCATCATACCATGGCTTGGTTTGTTCTTAAGAACATCAGTTAACTGTTGATATTTGCACACCCATAAAGTAGGCTAGGCTAACGTCACTTCCGGGTTTTGACCATTAATGTTACATTCACTTGCATATCCTCCCGCCGAGTTCGTTGGACCCCCCCCAATGTCCATACCATGGTTACGCCCTTGAATTGAACTGACCAAGTAATGAAACATTAATAAATACAGGCCAAGAGTATGTCCTCCACTTAAGAACCAATAGTAGAGCCATTTAAATTTTGGTATCATCAGTGATTATTAAATTAGTCAGATGTAAACAAAAAAAGTCATGTACCTTTGGTGTGTGTGAACAGTGAGTGTAACAGAGTTCACATATTAGCCTAAAATTCAATGAAAATACAAATTTCATGACACCCATTTAGCTATTTGATGTGATAAATCATGCCGATGCAATACAATAACATCCCTGACCCTTATGCCAATAAAACCTCTGGACATCACAACTGCAGACCCAAATCATGAATAAATGATGAATAGACACATGGTATTGGTTGAGAATTTGAATAAAGGAGAATCAAACTGCATAAATCAATTCATATCTACTATGTGACATATATTTTACCTGAAAGTTTGCCCACATCCCAGTGTCAGGTCCAGGCGAAGTTCAGATTTGGGACAGGACAGGTAGCGCCATGCCTTGGCCCCCAACGAGAGCAAAGCATGCTGGGACATCCTGCTGTTTCACTAAATCCTGTACAAATCATCTCAGTTAAAAGAGCATGAGGGAAGATTTCTCATAATTTTTCAAGATTAGGTCTCTTTCGGTTAAGTAGGTGGAGCTGAATAAGATTTGAGTGCTTTTTTTAATTTCTCTGTGAACCCGCCACACTTTCCCCAGCCATTAACACAAACCGGTGGTTCAACTAGTTAGTATTAGCAAGGACTGTCATGACATCACTGAGTACGTTTACATGGACAACAATTATCTAATTATTGACCTTATTCTGAATAAGACAATATTCTGATTACGATGTTTACATGAGTTGCTTTTCAAATATTCCTTTCATGTTCCCGTTTTATGTTATAGAACGTGGATCGATTAATGGCACACATCATTAGGTCACCACGCCACACTGTCCGACGTTCCCTCCAGAATTTCACGTATCAACATACAGTTCGGCTTCATTATGGTACCGTACAAGGGCGTAACCATGTTATGGACATTGGGGGGGGTCCAAGCGCTAACAGCATCCCCCCCCCAAACTTCCAAAATCTGATACTGAAAATTTGCATATTTAGAACATAGTTTTAGGATTACAGTTAATGTTTGAATTCATGTGGTTTCTGAGTGATAGAAGCTCCCACAGCATGGTGTGGGATACATATCCTAAATACATCACCGACTGAGCTGCAGTTGGAGGGGGGCACACACACCAATTTTTCTTAACAAACGTGAATATATTAAAAAAGAATATACATAAATAATTAGATAAATAAAATAAATAGAATAGATGAAGAAAAGACAGATCCGGCAGGGAAAATTAAAGCGGAACATATAGAAAATATTTCCTCCTGTATATTGGGGGACAGATTGGTATTCGGTCACGACTTACTTACCGTATACAGTTTTTGCTGTTTCATTTATAATTTTACGAAAGCTTCAAGTGCAGTTAATTATTTCTCATGCTATAAATAATTAAAATAATTGATGGAATGCCAATGTAAATACAAACATGCATTCCGGAAATTAAGGGACCATCTCTAAAGTTACATACGACATTGTTAAACACGTTTCTAACTTCAATAGTATTTGAAGGGAATGACTTACAGTCATATAACCAACTGTACAGTGTTCATCTAGGTGTCAGCTATAATGCACACCTCTTAGATTTTTGATATTTATCAAAAATAAGCTATTAAATAATATATAAATATTGCCATGAATTTCACTGCAGAATGGGCTCATACACAAAATACACCATTATTTAAAGCTCAATAGCATTTGAAGGGAATGACTTACAGTCACAAAACTAACTGGAAAGTGTTCCAGTTGGTTATATGACTGAAAGTCATTCCCTTCAAATGCTATTGAAGTTAGAAACGTGTATAACAACGTCGTATGTAACTTTAGAGACGGTCCCTTAATTTCCGCATTGTGAATATCAACTGTCCAACGTCTAACCAACTTTATTTTCCGTAAGTTAGTTTCACTTTTCTACTCAGAACAAGACGTAAAACAACATTTTTAAAATCAAGTTCTATATATACTCCAGTTTATTCGTATTCTTTGTAATGGAAAAGAAAAAGAAATCGACTATTGCACCTTTACTGCCTGCACCTTTAAACTCCACCTATCACTTCAGTTTCAGATCAAGAAACTAAAAACAACCAAAAAAATAATAATTTGCAAAACTAGCTAATCTGTTGAAATCGTGTATTCCTGCCATACAACTATTCAACATTGACAAGCTTTATGTTTTACTCACGCGTCTGCTTGCACAGAATTTGTTTTTAAAACTATTGAACGAGCCTGGACAACTATAAACTTTCACGGAGTTTCCAAGATGGACAACATTAATAAACCCTGCGATAACTCCATAATTTCTGCACATTTTATAACATATATATGTTTTAACTTTTCCGTGAAACATATGTGAAAACTTTTTCATTTTATTTTTTTAAATTGATTTTATCTTCACAAGTAATCAATCATGAATTAGACTATATCGTAAAGTGTCTGATGTAACTCTGGTGCAAGTTTTGGTACAGAATGGAAACATTGCTATGAAATGGCTTCTGATTGGAGAAGCATTGTAGAAAATGATCCCTGATTGGCTTCGTGGTCACTTCCTGAATAACTGTGCTCGTGTTTTTTTCCACCCGCATACCGGTAAACCACACAATCTACCACCAATCACAGGGCTCTATATGAACACTGGGTGGGGAGAAACGCTCTGATGCAACTTCTACATGAGTTGAAATTTATTTTTAGGGGGGGGGGGATTTGTCCCTGGACAAGCACATTTATTAAATACATATTTTCTCTAAAATGAATGAATAAATAATAAATAAATAAATAAAGAAATAAATAAAATACCGTATAGACTACTTACATAGGAGCTCTGGTTTGTGTTATAAATGAACAGCCAATCAGAGCGCAGTTGTGAGCGCAGGAGGCGGGATTTGTAGGAAAATAGTTGGGGAAACAAATTCTTTTATCTCTTAACCCTTACAGTTTTCTTTGGAGGTGGCGTGCGCGTTTCGAACAGATGAGCATGGAGGAATTGGAGGCTCTTTTTATCTCAATTGGACTCAGTGAGCAGAAAGCGAAGGAGACGTTAAAAAATGTCCCGCTCCGTTCGGCTCTCAGAGACGCTGTTCTACAGGTAAAGCGGGGGAAACACACCGGCACACGGCTGTGCAGCGCGTGCGTGTCCGCCCGGCTGCAGAGCTAGTTAGCTAGCATCTGTCCTGGCAGCTGTCACTGTGCACTTCGATATTAATATTAATAAACTGTTATAAAGTCAACTCAAGGCTTTATTGTCTGGCTGTATGTGTGTGTTTTATTTATTTTATTTTTTTTTAAGTTGTGTTATGTGTATATAATGAATATACAGTTGTTATGATGTAGTTACACCCTTTACACTTTCATGCTTTTAACTTGGTGAATATTACAGCTTCATCAATTGTAGATTAAAGTCCAGTGCTAATATCATTAATTTAGTGTCAGTGGTTTAGCTTGAAAAATAAATATCAGTTATTTCAGTTCAGGAATGATCTGTGATTTTATTTTCAGGAACTATCATCAGTGGTTTAATTTTTAGAAATGATCAGTGATTTTTTTTAGTTCCAGGAAATGAATATAAATGATTTCATTTTAGGAATTATAATCAGTGATTTAGTTTCAGTAGTTATTTTTTTTTTCCTCAGTTATTTCCTTTTAGGAGTTGTTATTATTAGTGATCTAGTTTCAGGAATTATCAGTGATTACATTTCAGAAATTAATATCAGCAGTTTAGTGTCAGGAATTCATTTCAGTGATTTATTTTTTTTTTCCCCCCGGAAATTACTACGAGTGATTTCGTTTCAGGAGTCAATCTAGTTGATTTCATTAAAAAAATAAATATCAATTATGTAATTTGTTGGCGATTCAATTAGAAGTTAGTTGAGTCAGCAATCAGTAGGAGTGAAACTGATTTTAAAAGGTGTGTGTGTGTGTATGTGTCCGTGTCCCCGTCCCCTTGTTCGTGTCTGTCCTATAGGCCCAGAAGCTGTTGGGATCCAAAGGAGTGGACAAAGCCATAGGGAACCTGCTGTACAGCATGGCATCCCGTCTCAGAGACCTTCACCGCTTGACTTTCTTGACTGATTATATCATCAAACGCAAGATCACCACAGACCTGCAGTTGTCAGGTGTGTACCTGTGTATATAGTTTTGTGTCTGATCTTCTTTCACTTCTCGAACACATACACACATCTGTTCATTAGGTTTATTTCAGTGGTACCTCTATTGACATGTATGAATTGGGCATAAACTTTAGGGGTGTTACTGTCAGTATTTATCACACTGCCGTTATACGCTGGAAGTCAAAGTGGTGCCATGATCCTCTGTGCTTCTTATGCTAGATAGTTAGGGACATGCCAGGAGTGGTAAAAGAGGTAGTGATGGGTAGTAACGTGCTTACGACAGTAACTGATTCCACAGCAAAAAGGCTTTTGCAAGGAGAAATGCAGTCTCTTGCAAGGAGAAATAGAGGTTGATGTTGTATGATTTAGGGCGAGTCAGTAGGAAGGGGGTTGTGAAATGTTTGGGGAGTTGCAGTCAGACACACAACCACTGGACTAAGGATGGGTTTAAAAGATGGTAATAGGCAGAAGAATTCAATGTTGAGGCAACTGTCCAATCATACACCATGACTAACCGTGAAACCATGACGCTGAAACAACCCTAGTTGAGAATTAAAGACAATGCTCAGGGCTCCAACAGTGGCTTTCTGGTAGACCAACTTGTAACCGTTCAAACCTGATGGCATAAAGTCGTAAAGGAAAAGTTCCCCTGAAACACATAAAATGTTTACCTTACTTCTAGTGCTAATTTTGTAGGTTGATGTACCGTATTTTCCACACTATAAGGCGCATCTAAAAGCCTTAAATTTTCTCAAAAATCTGCCGTGCGCCGAATAATCCGATGTGCCTTATGTTTGGACTGAGTTCCAAAATATGTAAAAATGTTGTGCGACTTTTTAAGGTAAGCGCTTTTTTTTTAAGTAAGCACTCCGCTTTATTGACTGACGGACCATTTCCCGTTGACACAGGGACATAATACATACACTACGTATACTGGCAGCGATAAACCAATCAGACAACATTATGTAATATGTAAACTACGTATGCTGGCAGCGATAAACCAATCAGAGAACATTACATAGTACGTACACTACGTACGCTGGCAGCGATAAACCAATCAGAGAAAACGTAATACGTACAGTAATACGTACAGTACGTATGCTTGTCTCCGCTACGCCTCCTGTAGGCGTAGATAACATTTGTTTGTCTAAGGACCCCGAAAATGGCACCAGTGAAGAGACCTGCTTACGAGGCACAATTCAAACTACAGGCGGTCAGTTACGCAGTTGTAAATGGGAATAGAGCAGCTGCGAATAAATTTAACATCAATGAATCTACAGTATAGTTCGGAAGTGTAGGAAACAAGAAAATGAACTGCACCAAGTTAAGAAGACGAAACAGAGATTTCGCGGGAACAAAGCGTTGTGGCCACAGTTAGAAGACCAACTTGAACAATGGATTATTGAACAAAGAACAGCCGGGAGAAGCGTCTCTACAGTCACCATTCGACTGAAGGCAAAAACGATAGCACAAGACATGAACATCTAACACTTTCAAGGAGGTCCGTCTTGGTGCTTTTGTTTTATGAAAAGACATCAGCTCTCCATATGCGCAAGGACTACCGTGGCGCAGCAACTGCCAGCGGATTACAAAGAAAAGATGGCCATCTTCTGCACCTACTGCAGTAACAAGATTACCGACAAAAAGATCCAGCTCAACCACATCACCAACATGGACGAGGTCCCCTAGACAGAAAATGCCACCTATGGTCATTTTTAAGAGGAAGACGCTGCCAAAAGAAATGTTTCCAGCCGGAGTCATCGTTAAGGCCAATCAAAAGGGCTGGATGGACGAGGAGAAAATGAGCGAGTGGCTGAGAGAGGTGTATGTAAAGAGACCGGATGGTTTATTCCACGCATCACCGTCCCTGTTGATCTGCGACTCCATGCGCGCCCATCTCACCGCTACTGTGAAAAACCGAGTAAAGCAAATGAATTCGGAGCTTTCCATCATTCCGGGAGGATTAATAAAAGAACTCCAACCGCTGGACATTGGTGTAAACGGGGCGTTCAAAGTGAAGTTGCGAGCGGCGTGGGAGCGATGGATGACAGGTGGAGGACACACCTTTACTAAGACTGGGAGACGGTGCCGGGCGTGTTACGCCACCATATGTGAATGGATTGTGGATGCCTGGGCTAAGGTATCTGCTTTAACTGTTGTCTGAGCTTTCGCGAAAGCCGGCATCATTGCTGAACAGCCACCTGGCAACGAGACTGACTCCGACAATGATGAGAGGGAACCCGGCATGTTTGATGGCGAAATTGCCCAGCTGTTCAATTCAGACACAGAAGATGAGGACTTTGATGGATTTGTGGGAGAAGATTGATTTAAAAAAAAGTAGGTAGATTGTTAAATAGTAGAATAAAGTTCAAATTAACTCACTGTTTTTCTTCCGTTGCCGGTTTTTTTGTAGACCGTATGTTTTAGCATGCGCCTTATAACACGGTGCGCCTTATGTATTGGTCAAGTACAGAAATAAACCCCGTAATTGAGACTGCGCCATATAACATGGTGCGCCTTTTGGTGCAGAAAATACGGTATTTTTTTTCCGCTGATATCACAGGAGGGACATTGCAAATACAGATACAACAGTGTTTAACAGAAAGTCGTGGTGGGGGGGATCAGTGATCTCAAACAAGGAATGATGGTCAAAGTTTTGCTGTGAGCTCTGAAAAACAAAAGAGCAAGCACATTTTTCTTCTTAACTATTTTCCAGTGACGTTCACTATAATAAAGAAATCCAACATAGAAGTATCAGACTCTGTTTTATTGCAGAAAATCTGATTGGCTGGATAGTAGGCATGTGGTGGTGAGGATTTTTTTCCACTGTTTAATCAACATGTGACAAAACTGGTAATACCGGTATCGGCGGTGGGGCAGGGGCTTATGAATGCCTATGCGACTGTGCACATTTCACTTTCGCTTTCGAATTAGCCACAGTTCGGTGGCAGCAGTTGCTTGAGTGGTGGGTTCGTTATTGTTTGAAATGAAAAACACAACAGCAAAACAGTAGAATGAAAATCTTGCTTATATTAAACAACATTAAACCAAATCCTCTGCCATCGTGTTGTCAGTCAGCTCGCTTCACTCTCACTCATGCTAAATGAAGTCTGCCTCCTGCTTATCTATGCTGCGACTCTGACTCGTTCGGCTCATGCTGAATCGAGCAGACACGTTCAGTTTGTAATTGTACCGTCCGTTTTCTATCTGAACTAAATTATTTTTATTACTATAAAAAGGCAAAACCACGGTGTGGACGGTACAGCGTTGGGCAAGTGAAGTAATCGGTGTGCAGCCCGAACACCAACTATCGCAGCAAGCCTACTGGATAGCAATCTATGTGGTGATAGAGTTTTTTTTTAGAGAGGAAGCAAAGTCAAAATAGAGCAACATCTTGACTATCATTGAAGATCCAGTGTTAATTATAAAGATTAACACGTAAGTCTGAGGTGGATACCCCCCCCCCCTTTAACAACACTGCAAACACTGATGCAGCAGCCAGAGCTGTTTAACTTTGTTCTGATCTTTGTTCGTAGCTGCATTAGACTTTTTGAAGAGCCATCCTGAGGATTCTCTGGACAAGCAGGCGTTTGAGACTACCTGTGGGGTGGGAGTTGTTGTCACGCCAGAGCAGATTGAGGATGTGGTAAGTCAGCTGACGTTCAGCATTCTATAGATGCTTGGTTGCTGCAGCAAGCCTGACTAGTTTCGCATGAACATCTTGGTGTTTATCCAAAATGCCACTGTTGCTTTGCATTTTTATGAGAACATTGCACTGATGATAGCGTACGCCAACATTTTGTTTAAACACCCCCTGATTTGACCACACCCCAGCTGACAGGAGGCTTCAGTCATCTTGTTGAGCAAGATGCAGTCGTTGTTATTGTTGTTTTTGCTGTAGTTGGTTCACATTAAGAGCTGTACAATCTGGAGGTATAAATCTATAATGGAAATTCACTGCAATTTGATATCATGATATGCTCATTATCTAGCTATGAGGTAGTAATGAAACCACAGAACCCGAAGGAAACCAAACGGATGAGGGATTAACATGCAAAAATCTACACAGGAAGTAACCTGAGCTCAGGATCTAACCCGTGACCTAAAGATCTAATTGGCTATTTTCCTTATTGTGCGTGCATGTTTGTACTTGGTGTATTATAGAGCTGTCCACAGGACAACTTGGGATTTTTAATCACAATCTCAGCTGCTCCTGAAGGAATTCTGATCAGTCCAACTCCAGTCGTGTTCCCACAGTTATTGGGTCGTGCAGCGCTGCAGCCAATCCCTACCATGGTATCATGCATGTCCTTTATTTTAGTCTGCCGGAGGATTCACTTGTGTTTCTTTCATGCTTCCACAGGTTGAACTCCTAATCAGAAAACACAAACAGCAGCTGTTGGCTGAGCGATACCGCTTCAACATGGGGCTCCTCATCGGTGAATGCCACTTTTGAATATTTGAACAGCTATTATCAATGGTTTATATACATGAAGTGTAGCCATAGGTGACCTCTGTTGCTTGGTAACTGATGCTGATGCCTTATTCTCTAGGGGAAGCCAGAGCTGCTCTTAAATGGGCAGATGGGAAAATCCTAAAGAATGAAGTAGACATGCAGGTGAGCTAGCCGACACTTTTATGATCTAAAAGCTGAGCTCAGTAGATGTTGTGTTTAATTATACTTTGTCCTCTGCACAGGTCTTGCACCTCCTGGGTCCTAAAACCGAGGAAGACTTGGAGAAAAAACCTAAGGTACACTTCCCAGTTTTGTGTGTGTATGTGTGAAATATATACTGTATATGTATGTATGTGTATATATGTGTGTGTGTGTGTGTATATATTTATTATTATATTATATAGGATCTCACAAAAGTGAGTACACCCCTAAGTGAAAATGTCTAAATTGGGCCCAAAGTGTCAATATTTTGTGTGGCAACCATTATTCTCCAGCACTGCCTTAACCCTCTTGGGCATGGAGTTCACCAGAGCTTCACAGGTTGCCACTGGAGTCCTCTTCATGATGATGACATCATGGAGCTGGTGGATGTTAGAGACCTTGTGCTCCTCCACCTTCTGTTTGAGGATGCCCCACAGATGCTCAATAGTGTTTAGGTCTGGAGACATGCTTGACCAGTCCATCACCTTCACTCTCAACTTCTTTAGCAAGGTTGTGGCCGTCTTGAAGGTGTGATTGGGGTCATTATCATGCTGGAATACATGCTGGGATCATGCTCTGCTTCAGTATGTCACAGTACATGTTAGCATTCATGGTTCCCTCAATGAACTGTAACTCCCCAGTGCTGGCAGCACTCATGCAGCCCCAGACCATGACACTTCCACCACCATGCTTGACTGTAGGAAGACACACTTGTCTTTGTACTCCTCACCTGGTTGCCGCCACACACGCTTGTGCATCATCTTTAGAAGAGACTTCCTTCTGGGACGACAGCCATGCAGACCAATTTGATGCAGTTTGTGGCGTATGGTCTGAGCACTGACAGGCTGACCCCCCACCCCTTCCACCTCTGCAGTAATGCTGTCAGCACTCATATGTCTATTTCCCAAAGACAACCTCTGGATATGACGCTGAGCGCGTGCACTGAACTTTTTTGGTCGACCATGGCGAGGCCTGTTCTGAGTGGAACCTGTTCTGTTAAACCTCTGTATAGTCTTTGCCACCGTGCTGCAGCTCAGTGTCAGGGTCTTGGTGATCTTATCGCCTAGGCCATCTTTATGTAGAGCAACAATTCTTTTTTTTTATAGATCCTCAGAGAGTTCTTTGCCATGAGGTGCCATGTTGAACTTCCAGTGACCCAGTATGAGGGAGTGTGAGAGCGATGACACCAAATTTAACACACCTGCTCCCCATTCACACCTGAGACCTTGTAACACGAACAAGTCACATGACACCGGGGAGGGAAAGTGGCTAATTGGGCCCAATTTGGACAGTTTCACTTAGGGGTGTACTCACTTTAGTTGCCAGCAGTTTAGACATTAATGGTCATTAATGTCCACTAATTGACCATTAGGTCATTAGTGTTGTGTTATTTTGAGGGGACAGCAAATTTACACTGTTACACAAGCTGTACACTCACTACTTTACATTTACTTTTATTCATTTAGCAGACGCTTTTATCCAAAGTGACTTACAAGTGCACACTCACACACCAATGGTAGCAGAGCTGCCATGCAAGGTGCTAGCTTGCCATCGGGGGCAACTTAGGGAGAT
>JAFFST010046128.1:0-13103 GCA_022414735.1 Noturus placidus | reverse complement strand
ATATCTTTATGTTTGAGGCCTGAAATGTGGCAAAAGGTCGAACAGTTCAAGTGGGCCGAATACTTTCGCAAGGCACTGTAAGTGGTGAAAAATAGATGATAAAAAATAAAATGTCAGGCACATCGAATGCGTAATCTCTCCTTTCATTATGTCTGTGTTACTGAAAGCAATGTGTTTAAGATGCAGTAGTGTGTATCACACTATAGTTGCTACAATACACACTTCTGCACATGGCAAATAGGTGTATAATGGCAGTGTTGTTTATGTCTTTTCAGCTTTTAGTAATATTTTAGTAATATATATGTACATGTACATTGATTCTGAATCCTCAATGGCCTGTAATGCACAATATTATACTGTTATTCTATAACATGATTCAAATTAGTGAATGATGAAACATACATCGTCATCATGGTTTATACAGTTCCATTTACAGATGTCAAGAAAATTACAAAAAGGCAACTGCTTGATGTTACTGACATGAGAGTTTTTTTTTATTTTATTTTCACTGCTTCTTTGCAGGACAGCATTTGGCAGAGTTTCATCCATTTTGTTCTGTGTTCTTACTCTTTTTAGAGCTGCCTCAGCATGTACATTTGTTTTCGATTTGTATTGTGCCCCTATGATCCTTACTAACTCAGAGGTGTGCCACTTGCTGCATTCACATGGTGTTGCTTTACATAAACATTTGTCTGTAAAAGCAGCTCTCCACACCTTTTTTTAATCTCAAATTGGTACAAGTGTGAGTCATATACAACTCATATTTAGTTGTAGCTCTTCTTGTGAGGCTTTCTTCAAGCACTTGCACTTACATGGGCTTTGAATTCATTTTAAATAATATAGGTTCATCAACATGATAATGAATTATATCGATTAATCAGACAATATAAATGCTCACTGAGCACTTTATTAGAAACGTCTTTACACCTGTTTGTTCATCAGCCATTATGCCATCAGGTCCGAATGTATAATATCCATCCGTCCATCCACCCATCTTCAACCGCTTACTCCTTTTCAGGGTCACGGGGAACCTGGAGCCTAACCCAGGAGGCATCGGGCACAAGGCGGGGTACACCCTGGACAGGGTGCCAGTCCATCATTATACATTAATGTATAATATAATTAAATCATGCAGGTAAAGTTCACATGAAATATCAGAATAGGGGAAAAAGGATCCTGGTGACTTTGACCATGACATTGTTGTTGGTTCCAGACAGACTGGTTTGAATAGTTCACAAATTGCTGATCTCCTTGGGTTTTCACAGACAACCATCTATATAATCTATTGTGCTTCAGTTATGTAGGAGGAAAATGCCTCGATTTTGAGAGAGGTCTGAGGAGAATTGCCAAACTCTTAGAGTATGGTACCTCAGTAACCACTCTTTAGAACCATGATGAGCAGAAAGGCATCTTAGAGCTCACAACACATAGAACCTTGAGGCAGATGGGCTACAACACAGACCACATTGGGTTCAAGTCCTGTTGGCCAAGAGAAATCTGAGGCTAACAGTGGACACAGGCTGACAGAAGCTGGACAGTTTCAGTTTTTGTTGTTGTTGTTGCTGTTATTGTCAGTTTGAATGCACACTGTCATTAAAGCAAAACTGGGACATACCATATGGTAAGAAACTCTAAAATTCATGTAAATATTTCAAAGATTATACGTTTCACTCAAGTTGTTGTCGATATAATTTGTAATGAAAATTGTAGAAAATAATGTAAAATGGAAGCATTTTCACTACTGCTCTCAGACATTTGAACACCACTGTATAATAATAATAATAATAATAATAATCATCATCATCATCATCATCATCACTGGTATCTACAAAAGTGACCAATAAATGCATACTGAGTGAGGCGCATTTGATGTGATGTCTCTTCTACCTGGATCTTCCCCAGAGGGCAGCAGCCAAGCCCATGTCCCTTTCTTTGGTTCTTCTTCTTTCCACTAGCAGTTTGGCAACAGCTGGACCTTCTCAGGTTTTATCCAGCCAATAGCCAGATGTACCAAGGGTTCAAAGTGTAAAAATTTTTTTTTTTTTATTACTACCCTGTCTAAACTGTAGCTGTAGCTCAGACCGGGTAAATTGGAATTAAATATGGTAAGATGTGTGTTAAGATCTTGTCCGATACCAGTCACAGAACCAGAATTTGATCCTTGCTCTGGCTGATTTCCTCTCGTCTGATACCAGGAAGAAGTCACAACAACACCATAGTTCAGTGAAAACTTCTTAGTTTAATGATACGTATAGCATAGTATGTATGTATATTAAGCATAGTATGTATTATATATCCATATATTATCCTTATAATATTTTAATATTCTTATAGCCTGGAGTATATATATACACACATACATACATATACACATATATACTGTCACGATGGACCGACTGTAACTTGCTCCTTCCCCGACTTTCCCTGGTCCATAGTAACTCCTGTGGCCCTATTACATATCCGAGAAACGAAATCTGACTCTGGTAAAACTCACATTTCTCGGCTTTAACAAACAACTGATGCTCCAGAAGGCGGGCCAAGACCTGCCGGACATGTTTTACATGCTCCTCTAGGGTATGGGAGTAAATCAGGATATCATCAATGTATGCTATGACATAGCGTCCGAGCATGTCTCGCAAAACGTCGTTAATTAAACACTGGAAAAAGGATCCTGACTAAGTTATAGGCGCTGCGCAAGTCAAGCCGGGTAAAGATTTTTGCGGTACGGAGTTGTTCCAGGGTGGCCGGGACTAGAGGTAAGGGGTATCGGTATTTCACGCTGCACTGGTTGAGGCCCTGATAATCAATGCAGCGTCGAAGTCCCCCTCCCTTCTTTTCGACAAAAAAGAACCCAGCAGTGGTGGGGGATGTGGACGGTCGTATGAAACCCTGTTGCAGAGCCTCCTGGATGTACTCCTCCATGGACTCCTGTTCTTTGATCGTCAACGCATAAATCTTTCCACAGGGAGGGGTGGCTCCTGGAAGAAGGTCAATCTTACAGCCATACTCCCTGTGAGGTGGGAGTCCGGTGGCCTTCTTCTTACTAAATACTTCTAGCAGATCGTGGTACACTGTCGGCATTTGTGTTGTTTTGTCAGACTCTGGGCTTTCAATGGAGGTGGAAGACAGGGTGATCACTGGGGTTTGGAGGCAATGATGGAGGCAGTGGGGGGACCAGCGGAGGATTTCGGAGGAGGAGGATTAGGGCGGCTGTGTCTCAGTCAGTAGAGCGGGTTGTCCACTAATCCACTAACCGTAGGGTTGGCGGTTCGAATCCCGGCCCGGGTGATCCCATGCCGAAGTGTCCTTGGGCAAGACACTGAACCCTTAGTTGCCCCCAATGGCAAGCTAGCACCTTGCATGGCAGCTCTGCTACCATTGGTGTGTGAATGTGCTCTCATTAGTAGGTCACTTGTAAAATGTAAAAATGTAAAAATGATATTTCTGTAAAGCTGCTTTGAGACAATGTACCATTGTAAAAAGCGCTATATAAATTATAAATTATAATTATTATTTCCTTCTGTGCCCAGGATATCTGAGGGTCGTGTTGTTTCAACCACGGCAGGCCGAGGACCACGGGGTGCTGTGCCGTTTCAATAACATAGAATCTGATGCTTTCGGAATACAGGGCACTCACTCTTAACTGTAGGGATGCGGTGCAGTGCGTGATAAGGCCCTTACCGATGGGCGCCCCATCGAAGGCCTGAATGCGTCAGGGGTTTGATAGTGGCTGGATCGGCAGGTGGTACTGAGTAATGGTCTGACGAGAACTGAAGTTCCCGGCCGCTCCTGAGTCAATTAGTGCTTCTACAACACAAGAACCATGTGATGATTTCACTACGACGGAGAAGGTGAAAGCTGACTGCATTGACCCTAGTTCAATCGCTGGGTCACTTACCCCCTGTGATGAGCGTGGTGTGTGCGGGCACTGCCTCAGGAAGTGCGTCGCTTCACCGCAGTACAGACATCTTTTCTCTCGGCGGCGTCTTTCGCGTTCTTGCACACTTAGGCGGGTTTTCCCCATTTCCATCGGTTCGTCGGCACAGACGTGATCCGGACCCCGTTCCGGACTGCGGAGCTGTGGGCGGACTTTCAGCAGACGGTCCAGTCGAATGGCCAGATTTATCAGGGCGTCCAGGTCACCCTTGTCGTCCCGGCACGCCAGCTCGGTGATGACATCCCCGTTCAGCCCACGCCTCAACGCGGTCTTGAGGGCTGGGTCATTCCAACCACTCCGGGTAGCCTGAGTCCGGAACTCCAGGGCGTAATCCGCCACGCTACGCGCACCTTGCTTTATTGACAAAAGTCCCGCCCCTGTTTCTCGACTGGTCAATGAGTGGTCGAGCACCGTGCGGAATCGCGCTGTCATTTGTTCATATGTACGGGTTGAGCCCCCCTCTTGAAGCCACACCGCTTTCGCCCATTGAGGGCTCGTCCTGTCAGTTCTTCCATAAAGTGGATACTTTTCTGCCGGTCCATCATATCCAGGTACGAGTCGAGGTAAAGTGAACACTGAAGGAGAAAACTCTGACAGCGGGCGGGGTCTCCGTCATATTTTCCCGGTGACGGAGTGGGAGGTGCACGAGGCGCAGCGTGCATGGGGGGCGTGGCGGCGGGCGTGCCGGACTACATGGCGATTGCGAGTCTCGCAACGTTCTCGTTGAGTGCAGTGATCTGTGCAGCCTGTTCGCTGATCATGCGTCCATGCCCCTCGATGGCAGCTGCCCAACGAGAATCTCCTGCTGCTTCCATATGTAGTCGAAGTATTCTGTCACATACCTGCTGGTCAGTTGGAAAGCAATCGCGAGAGAATGACTGTGGATGTATGAGCGGGTTGTGCAGTAAGCGGCGTCGAGATGGCAGGCAGAAGTCAGCCGATCGGGCGAACAACACCAAACGGGATTAGGCTGAGGTGATAGTCGAGGTCGACATCAGGTGTGTGCCCTTAATATTCCGGGGACGCAGAGCGCATGCGCGCTGGCAGTGTCTTCTGGGACATGGAGTCCGTCCGACGCGGGCTGGGACGTTACTATATATATATATACACACACATACATACACACACACACGCACACAAATATTGATAAAGAATGAGAAATGTCAAACGGAACACAGTCACAAATAAAATCATTGATTGATATAAGAACTAAAAATGTCAATTCTACCAGAGGTAAAGAAGCAGAACTTGGAGAGAGTGAGGGCGAAGGGCAGGGTGTTTAGTTTTAATTAATCTCATTTTGATTTGATTTTATTATTATATGATTTTTTTCTTGATTTATTTTTCCCTCTGTCATGATTGACACTGCTTATGGTTAATATACTTGTTTGGGTTCCACTCATTTGGTTTATCTCATGAATCGGAGGCATGATTTGTTGCAATTTTGTTCCTCATTGGTTCCACCTTTGGTCATTTCCTGCCACCGTTCACACCTGTTGTCTGGAAGACTTTGCAGCTGTGGTGCTCGCTCAAGCCCTGACTTTTTCAGTCAGGCCCAGATATGTTCTTTTGAACAGTGTTGTGCATGGTAGCTTACCTTTCTGCCAGGTCTGTTATTTTGAAAAGGTGTGTTTTTCTTTTTTTATTTAATCTTTTTTTTATATAATTATTATTATTATTACTATTAAAGAATAATACATTTCTTCCTTAGGACTGGGCCAGACTACGCTTCATTATTCCTTGTTCGCATGATATTTACCTTGCAAGAATATCGCTGTCAAATGTTGAGCTGCCTTGCTCAGAAAATGTTTGTATGGGAGGAGGGGGGTTGAAAGAGCCACAACTAAGTGTGATATTGGGGAAAATTTTCCCTTTTTAAATCTTTCTTCTTCCTTTGCTTGTGTCTTTTGTCTCCTCTCTTCCTTCCTGATACAGGATGCCATGCGGTTTCAAACTAATGATAATGATATTTCAATGATATCATAATAATAATGATACTTCAAAGATATGTAAAAGGGTGTGCCTGATGTCATGGGATACTAAACGAATGAATAAGGATGTTAAGGTTGGTAAGGTGATGACACATTTACAGCATTTGAATGGGGATATTATATTTCTGCAGGAAACGCATCATAAAATATCAAATACCCGAATCAAAAAGGCATGGACGAGCCATGTATTTCATTTGAAATATCCTTCTAAAGCTAGAGGGGCTGCAATTATAATTGGTAAGAATGTGTCATAATATCAGGCATGTTACCAAACCTTCGAATAGTTCTAGTCTCTATGTATGTTCCCAACTGGGACGATGAGTAATTCTTCATTAACCTCTTAGCTAAAATTCCAAATAGCGATAACCATCACATATTGATAGGTGGGGAATTTAATCTGGTCCAAGACACAAACCATGATAGGTCATCATATCAGCAAAGCAATTTATCTAATTCCGCAAACACAGTACTGAACTACTCATCTCATTTAGGAACCCCTGGAGGTTTTTTTCCTTCTTGTCTCAACCACAGCAACCTTTTCCTGGACTAACTGAGTCTGGCTATAAAAGCATGATGGGGTCCTGTCATGGTCGGGTCCATAAACTTTCCCTCTATGCAGACATTCTGTTATTATATATCTCTGATCTAATATCTTCTCTCCTCCTATACTAGCTATCCTGGACCAGTTCGGTACAAGTTATCCATCCATCCATCCATCCATCCATCTACTACGGACACTTTAGACACACCAATCAGCCTACCATGCATGTCTTTGGACTGGGGGGGACCGGAGTACCCAGAGGAAACCCCAGACACACGGGGAGAACATGCAAACTCCGCACACACATGGCCTCAGTGGGACTCGAACCCCGACCCTGGAGGTGTGAGGCAAACATGCCACAGTGCACCCGGGGTACAAGTTAAATCTTCAAAAAAGCAAGCTATTTTTCGTAAACCAAATTGCCAAATCTCTTCCTCATTCTGCATTTCCCTTTAACCAAGCCTTGGATCAGTTCAAATACTTGGGGATATATACATATATCACCAGCTTGTTCAAAAATTTGTTTCTTAAGAATATTATACTACTTTTGGACAAATGCTAATTAGACATCGCTAAGTGGGGTTCCCTTGCTCTGTAATAGGCCATGTAAATCTTATAAAAATGGATGTCTTTTTCAGCATGTTCCAATCTGCATTAATAAATCCTTTTTCACTAGGTTGGATCAGCAATTGAAACAGTTCTTCTGAAATGTCAAGCCGTCTCGCAACAGGAAATCAGCTTCCTAAATCTGAAAAAGGGTTTAGCACTTTCCAATTTTCAGCATTACCTTTGGAACCAGTGGAAAGACATGCTTGGCCTAGTTCATTCTTCATCTATTTGTGCAAACAATCTGCATCTAATTATCTACATATGTTCTGGGAATGCCTGATGCTAACAGACTACTGGACAGACATTTTTAGAACTCTCTCACAGGCCTTCAATACCAGCATTGCCCTTTGTCATTTGACTACCATGTTTGACCTTCTTCCAACCATGATTACACCAACCACAGTGCACTGCATCACTTCCTTTACCACTTGGTAATTTGACTACCGTGTTTGACCTTCTTCCAACCATGATTACACCAACCACAGTGCACTGCATCACTTCCTTTACCACTTTGCTGGACAGGCATGCCATCCTCCTTAAATGGAAGCATGCCTCTCCTCCGTCACACAATGGTTGGTTACGAGAAGTATTACAATGCATCCAACTTGAACAATTGAGACACTCTCTAAAAGGATCGCTGAGATTCTTTCACAAGACATGGCGACCTGCGTGAAGTTGGCCCCCCCACCAACACAAAATGTCAGCAAAATTGTCTCAATCGTTTGTGCTCCGTTTGTGCTGTAAAAATTTTCGTTTGTGCTGCTTTTGTTCAGGAGATATTAACAGATTAATTATAGGTCATCCTGGGGTCACTCAGCCCCCCTATGTTCCAAATTAATCCATAGTCTCATTCGTTTCAGCTTTGTTTGTGCCGGTTTGTGTCTGTGTTACAGTGTTTGCTGAGCTAATATCCTTACACTGGTGGAGGATACGGGTACTGTAGCACAGACACCCCCTCCCCAACACCACAAAAAATATATATATATTATTAATAAAAGGGAGGACAATGGACCCGGCGCTGAAACACTTACTGGAACTCAGTGTCCAGCAGCAGACCATCACCCAGCGGATCACGGAGAGTTTACACACCGCAACCCAGGCGCTTGTGGGCCTAAAGAACGAGAGTCCGGCGGCATCCACGCCCCTCCCTGATCCGGGGCACGAAGCCCTTTGTCTGCTGCCCCCCCCCCTCTCCTGAGGAAGACCTCGAGGCCTACTTGGAGGTCTTCGAGAGGATCGCCCGCCGAGAAGGATGGGACCAGGAGGACTGGCCCCGCGCCCTGGGCCCCTTGCTCACCGGGGAAGTGCACCTCCCAGTGCACCTGCTACTCGGCCGGGACTGGCCTGGGTTACCGTCAGGCCCCGCTATGGAGTCCGGCCGGAGGCACCAGCGACCGAGGAAGACCGCGGCGCGGCCGGCCTGCCTGGCCAAGGACGACGGAGACGCCTCCACGGAAGGTAAGCTACCCCTAGAGTCTAATCCGTTGTCTTCTGTCTGTCAACAGGTGAACCGGGAGGGGAAATTCGGCCGGGAACAAAAGGAAGACGACTTGAAGCACTGTTGGGCCCAGGTACGAGTGATTGAGGGAATCGACCAAAATCCTGATCTGGGGCTCCCGGCGTCTTACTTCCTCGTCCGGGGCGGTCTCCTCTACCAATGGGCCTCCCGCCGCGGGGAGCAGGTGGACCTTCTGGTGATACCCACGACCCGGACCCAAACTGTGATGCATCTGGCCCACTCTCACCCCCTCGGGGGCCACTTAGGGGCACGGAACACCCTGGAGAAGGTGAGAGACCGCTTTGTGTGGTCGGGAATGGAGGCAGAGATTCGGCGCTTTTGCCAGCAGTGTCCCAGTTAAGTGAAGTGGAGTGCAACTTAAGTTAACGTAAATAGCTAAGTAATTTAATTTAATTTAAGTAAAACACTCAAAAATGAATTAATTTAAGATGTATTTAAACAGACTAATTACAATTGAGTAATTACAAATACAGAGCTGAGTTGGCTTGGGTTTATGAACTGTGTTTCATTTGCTCGTGTTACGGTTTCAGTGTTATAATCTTAAAGTCTGTATAATGTTCAACACATTCCCATCTCATTTATTTGGTGTGGATCAATCAAACATTTTTAATTCAGTCAGTTGACAATTGACAGATGTAAACACTCCACCTGTACTTGTGCATCCACAAATAACTGAACCACACTCCACTAAAAGTCAGGGGTCTCAGCTGTTTTCTACGTGCAACATGGTTCAGATTTTTAGTATGGGGTGCACCATAGATCATTATAAAAAAATATATAAATTCACCTGAACTAAGTTCATTTATTTCTAGAATCCTTGCAGTGCACCCACTTAATTTCCATTAAATTGTTTAAATATATTTTAATTAACATCTTTCACTTAAATGAACAGCTCCATGATAAACCATGATAAACATCTGAGAAATTAGTTTGCTGTTTATTACCTATATTTTAATGTTGTACATTTGTATATGTTAATATTGTGTATTTTATCTTTTTGATCAAGGTTTCTTGATCAAATTAAACATACAACACCAACCAAACAAATAGAACAAACCCAAATGTGTACAGCTTTGGACATGTACAGAACATATGCAACAGAGTGGCTGGGGCCTGTCTGCATCGATTACATGTGGGATCTATGTTGGAATTAATCTTCGAGAGTCTAGCTTTGGACCAATGCAGACGGTGAACAATTTTAAATTGGACAACTGCATGTCTGAGACATATGGAGGAGGAGAAAATCCCTTGGGTTACTTTGTGCCAATCATTATCCGAAATTGATTCGCCTA
Source organism: Noturus placidus (assembly GCA_022414735.1). Lineage (NCBI taxonomy): Eukaryota > Metazoa > Chordata > Actinopteri > Siluriformes > Ictaluridae > Noturus > Noturus placidus. The sequence continues at coordinate 3,214 of JAFFST010046128.1, read as the reverse complement.
AGTCCATCTCCCATTTATTCTTAAGAAGACTAGGGATAACAAATCATGCATGCCGAGTAGGTAATAGATAACCCTTACTGTCTGCTTCCAAGTTTACAATTTAAAATGGCATCCAACAGTGAATTGGAAAGACACAATGGGATGATATCCGAATTTAAGGCCACAAAGCTTCTAAGCTGCAAAAATTTATAAAAATGTGGGAATATCATATTTTTGTATTAGCTGCTCGAATGAGACAAAAATACCATCACCATAGAGATTCCGACAGTAAGACATCCCCCTTTCTAGACCAAGTAACAAAAGTCTTATCCATCAAAGATGGGATAAACAGATGATTATTAGTAATTGGCCCCATGATTGACAAGTCCCCAAGAGAGAAAGATCTTCTAAACTGATTCCAAATTTTGATTGAGTGTATAACAACTGGATTAGAGGTAAAGCTAGACAGAGGTTCTGTGAATGGTAATTTAGCACACTGGTGGGCCGCCGGGGAGGTGGACACAATGCACGCCCCTTCCGTAATTGTCCATCCAGGGGCTGTCACACTCTTCCCCATCCAGTACAACAGTGATCTTATATTAGATGCACAGTAATAGTACATGAAGTTGGAAGTGCCATCCCTCCCTTCAATCGAGGTCTCCGCAATATTTGCCTTTTGATCCGTGGTGGCTTTTTGTTCCAGATAAAGGCTGATCTCTGATTATTCAGTTTTGAAAAGAAGGATTTCATAAGAAACATTGGGAAACACTGGAAAATATATACAAATTTAGGCAGCACATTCATCTTTGTAGTGTTGATTCTGCCCCCCAGGGAGTGAGGCAGGGGATCCCACCACTCAATTGCCTCAGATTGGATAACAGGGGCTGATAATTAGCAAGGTATAGATCTTTATAACTATGTGTAACCCACACCCGAGATACTTGAATTTCTTTAGACTAATTTTGAAAGGGAATGAGTCCAGGGGTACCTGTAGTGCCCCCTCACCAACAGGCATCAGCTCACTTTTTTGAAAATTGACCGTATAGCCCAATATTCTGCCAAAAGACTCTCAAGGGGCTGTGAAATGAACAATAGCATGTTGTCCGCATACAAATAAACTTTATGCTCTATCCCTGCATGCCGGATCCCCCTAATGTCAGTATTCTGTCTTAGAGCCACAGCAAGTGGTTCCATTACAATGGTGACAGAGGACATCCCTTTCATGTACCCCAATGGAGCTCGAAGTAGGTGGACAAATTATTATTAGTACAAACAGCAGTCCTCGGAGAAGTATATCTGACCCATGATATGAACCTGGGACCAAATCCAAACCTCTCCAGTGCACTGAAAAGATAGCCCCACTCCACCCGGTCGAATGCCTTTTCAGCGTCGAGTGAAAGCACTACTTCTGGGGTACGAGGTGGAGGAGAGGGGCTATAGAGGATATTGAAAAGGCGTCTGATGTTGACAGAAGAGTAACGATTCCTATTATAACCTGTTTGATCTGGCAATATAATGGATGGAAGAACCCTCTCCAAGTGATCTGCCAAAATTTTAGGAAGGATTTTACAAAACAAATACAATGGAATTGAATTGAATACTGGAAGCAGAACAATGCGCCACTTGATCCCTGATACACACACATCTGTCTGTCTCTTTCTGATATTGTATCTCTATTAATGAGAACTCTTTCCCTACAGCGCCATCTGCTGTTGATCAGAGTCACATTATATTGTGCCTTATGTAATTTTTTTTGTAATTGAATTATTTTTAATGATTAAATTATCCAATAAAACTGAATGTTTATAACTCACTACACATCTGCACTAATGCTAATTTAATATATTTATTTAATGCCATGAGAGTCTGTTCTTTCTGATAGATATAGTTTCTTTTTGTAAAAAAGAGATACTTAGCTAATTTACTTATACAAGCTAATTTGAAATCCTACGATTAGCACAATTGTCTTATTTTTTTAAGTGGTGTTTTGAATTAAAAACCACTTCATTTATAAAACATGTGATTGCATATTGCAAGTCTTTTAAAGGTCACATTTCATTTTTGTGTGTGTTCACAAATATAATCTTATAAAGCATGATATATTGTTTGTTATGGTTTTGGAACTAGCTCCATAAATATATATTCCAAATATTATAAATTCTGCTTTTGAATATTCAGTCAGCCTTATTATAAATACAGACTATGTCCCTCAACTGCATTGCATATGATTACTTCAGTACTTATGCCAAATACATTACTCAGGTCAACAATGTTTCTCATGATACCAGCAGCTCTGTTACTGTGATGAAGCATGATGGTAGAGGCTCTCTGCAGAAAATGGTGGCTCAGCTGCAATAGCACATCAGTGCAGTGTCTGTGTGGCTTACAAACAGTCCTAAAGTGCACAAAACAATTATTTTATTTAATTTCTTTACAAATGGTGGAAAGAAAAACGTATATTTACAAAATTTATACAGCTCCTGACTGGATTGCCTTCTTCAAAAAGCATCACAGTAATAATACTTTTGGTAGTTCTTCTCTTCTGACTATATCTGAGTCCTCATCAACCAACAAACCAACCTACCAACCAATCCCAAAAATGGATGAGTGCCCTACTTATATATCCAAAACCATGCCCACTCGGAATAAACCATTATAAGTTTTTCAGTTAACACACCAATGCAACAGCCTTCCACACAAAGATAAGTATACATCATTATATACATATGAATATCCATATCCATATAAACATACGTATTAACCACCTTGTGCATGTTAATTTTAATAAATTAAATTTACATTTACATTTATTCACTTAGCAGACGCTTTTATCCAAAGAGACTTACAAATGAGAGATACAAGCAAAGTGATATCAAGCAGGGAACAATAAAAGTAGTGCTACTATACGAGATCTATTAGTTGAGTATTAGAAGAAGCAACATACGCAGAGTAGAGGTGTAAGTGCATTTTTTTTATGAGATGGTTAGGTGTTGACGAAAGAGGTGGGTCTTTAGCCATTTCTTGGAACAGTTAGTGTGAAGGTTCTGGAAAGGGACCTTGTGCCGTGATGAACAGGAACTACTAAACGTCGGTCGCTAATCAATCGCAGATTACGTGTGGGAACGTAAGCCTTCAGCAGAGAGTTGAGGTAGGAGGATGCTGTTACAGACAGGGTCTTGTACGTGAGCGTCAAGGCCTTGAATTTGATGCGGGCAGCTACAGGAAGCCAGTGGAG
>JAFFST010046127.1:2319-14340 GCA_022414735.1 Noturus placidus | reverse complement strand
AGTGCAGACCACTGATGAATAACCTGGCGAGTTTTATTTCAAATAATAATAATAATAATAATAATAATAACAATAACAATAATAATAATAATAATAATAATAATAGTAATAATAATACTGGCACTCTGTCCAGGGTGTACCCCCGCCTTGTGCCCGATGCTCACAAGGATAGGCTCCAGGTTCCCCGTGACCCTGAAAAGGAGTAAGCAGTTGAAGATGGATGGATAAAAGGCACCTAGCAACAAATCTAGCGACTTTTTTGGACAAACTTTAACAACTTTCCAAATATCATCAGTTCTGTCCTGTAAAAGACTTTATTACAGCCGAGTTCTCGTGTTCAGAGTAATTATAGTGTTCAGAAACCTTTTATTTCATTCATGTTCCACACCTGCCGTTATATACTTTTATAAAAGTCATAAGTTCTTTTTTCCATCATAAAAGTTAGGAAAAGTAATTAAAAAATTACAAAAGCAAAATATTTTTTTATCTATATCAAAAAAAATTAAAGATTAATTCTATATATATATATATATATATATTCTGAAGAGGGTGAGAACCTCTGCTGTAAGTGCACAGTGAATTTATGGAAGTTTTTGGCTTGTCAGTCACCGGGTGTATCTACTGTACATTGCTGGAATGTTTCCTGGAACATCTACATTTGGCATGACACGGGCCCGAAGCAACCCCACAGATCTGCAAACACACAAAACACACCCCTTTTCCTGTTTTTGTTTGGAGATGTTTTGATTGGAAATGTTCTTATGTCTTCTAAAAGTGTGTAAAAGTTGTGATTCCTGTGCTTTGTTGGACTCGTTAAACTCTTTGGGTCAGACTCACAGTTCATGTCCAAAAGTCCGGTGAGTGTCTCCGTGGAGAAAGTTCCTGGTATTCAGAGTCGTGTTACGCAGCTGTGAAAGTCTCATTTCTGACCTCCACATTCTCATTATTAAAATCTCCTGCCTATGAGCTTGATTTCCCTCAAACACTCGCCTTTAACCTGAAAAAATCACACGCGTATAATGATATATGACGGTGATTAGAGCTAACTGTAACTTCATTCGTAAACGTTTGACTCCTGGAGAAAAGCGATGTCTCTGATTTAAGACCCGTCTCCTCCCATGTCAAAAAATGTGACAACATTATTAATTAGCTGTTAATCTTCTTTGGAGTGTTTGAGTGTATTCACAAGTTCATGATGATCTATTGTAGTTACATCAAACTGCCAGACAGTGGCGCTGGACACTGCTCTTCTCTCCAGTCTATCAGGTAAGGCTTGATGGTCTCATGACCACTTTAATGGTCCACTGGGTCTGGGAAAGATTCTGTATCACTCTCTGCACTGGTGAAGAGTCACAAGTTTCCGTCTGATGCACTCAAAGCAGCTGATGACTCTAAAGTCCTCACATCTGAAGTGTTCTCTGAGCTATTCTTCTTTAAGATCCAGCGTCACCGAAATGATCGCAGCTAGAATCACAAGTCCAACAACACATTCCATTTCAGATCCACACCCAGACAGTTACAGACAGTTGGCTCTGATGTTTACTCTTGAAAACGATTCACACCACAGCGCTGCTGAATCCTGCACTGCGACGAACCCTGACCCATTACTCCTCAGGATTTTGGGAGATTGGATGTATTTTTATTTATTCTTTGGTTTAGAAAAGCATCTGTCCTTCCTGGAGAATTCAGGAGATTGCTGTCACGTGTGTGGAGCAGTCAAAAACTACCAGTCATTTTAGCGGCGCTGTCGTCCTCTCAGCAGCGTCCCTGACCAGTTTCTCCTGAACTTCTCATCAGTTTTAGATCTGTGTCCTGCTCTTACTAGTGTCACTGCCGTGCCATATTTCCTCCATGTGTTTCATTGTTTTGGAATCCTCCCCTGATTTTACATTTTTAACACTACATTTACATGGACAGTAGTAATCTGATTATTGACCTTACTCTGATTAAGATAATATTGTGATTAAGGTGTTCACATGGACAGCAGTAATCTGATTATTGACCTTACTCTGATTAAGATAATATTGTGATTAAGGTGTTCACATGGACAGCAGTAATCTGATTATTGACCTTACTCTGATTAAGATAATATTGTGATGAAGGTGTTTACATGAGTCGCTTTTAGAATACTCCGGTCATGTTCCCGGTTTACATGTTATAGATCATAATTATAGTAACAGCCCACGTCATTACGTCACCGCGCCACGCCGTCCTCTGTCCCTCCAGAATTTCACGCATCAAATACAGTTGGTCCTCGTTATGGTCCCGTATACAGTTTTGGGTGTTTTTTTTTAATGAACGCTTTAAGTGCGGTTAATTATTTGTCCTGCCGTACGTGCTAATAGACGACTAGATGACTGCTTTATGCCGTGGGTGTGTTCCGTGGTTCCGGGGTTTTGGGACGCAGCCGAAGTCTCTTGTTTGCCGTAAATGTTGAGCCCTGCCGTGTGTGATCGTGTCCTGTCTCACAATGCGGTGAAAACTCTCACACGACGTTCATCATGTGATTCAGGTGTTTACATGTCTGTAAAACACGCCCATAATGCGACTAAAACAGGAGAACTCCACCTGTCTTCATTCCATTAGAGCTTAATCAGATTAAGATAAGTAAAAATTGCTGTTTACATGCTAGTTTCTTAATCAGAGTATGGTCTTGATCGGATTAAGAGTAGATTAGTAATGTCCATGTAAACGTACTGAGTGAGATCCCATCCCAGGGCTTTTCCAGGTGGATGTTACCAAGACGAAGTCAGGAGAATCCAACAGGAACAGATGGTCTGTATTTGGTGGTAATCAGTCGCTTTAGTTGATGGCAGGTGTGTTTGAATGTGATTGGTTGAGTCTGAACACTGCTACATTCCCAGTGTCCCAGGGTATGAATACTTATGCAAGCTGGGGATTGCTTTTTTTCTTTTTTTTCACCAAAAAACATATCTAGGTGTTTGCCATTTGAAATTTATATATCGCAATTTCACAACAAGGTGAAAAAGTTCGGACATGATTTACATCACAAAACCATTTTAACAGGGGCGTGTAAACTTTTATCTCCACTGTAATAGAGATGGACATGTATGAGCTGGAATGATGAGACTGTAGAACACTGATACTGTTATTAATGTTTAAATTGCTGATAATCTGTGTGTGTGTGTGTGTGTGTGTGTGTGTGTGTGTGTGTTTGATGTGAAATCTCTTCAAATGTTGCAGTATATTTTGTCCATAACATTTCTCCGCATCTTCAGTTTACAAGATAAAAGTGAAGCTTGTGATAATGATGAATAATCACACTGCAGCCTTCAGTGTAAAACTCTCAGCTTTTATTCTGTAGAAAATCCATATTTATATTGTTATAAAAACACAATACACTTAATATAAATCATATAACATCGCTCCGGGTTCTAAACATCAAGACTCCAAATGAACACAAACAGCTGTAGTGTGCCAGATGTGGAGTGTTGATCCAGAGAGGCAGCGCGGGGGGTTAATCAGCACATTTATACACGTCCAGAAGAAAATACACATCAATAATCATCTCAACATTTATTCTGAAAATGTCCAACATGCCACGTCCTTTACAACACTTTAACACTAACATGAATTCAAGACCGGAATAAAGCCCGGTTTATATCAGCAGTAATAAATATAGCGTTTACTCAGACCTCTCGTCCAGCAAGAGTGATCCATCAGAGTCGGGTTCAACGGAACCGCCCGCGCTCGCTACATCACAGCAGCACATCTTAAATCGCTGTCCATTTTTACTTTGAACACATAAATATTCACAGACATGAGGATTGTAGCTGCCACTGTTTCAGACTGACTTCAACATGAATAACAGAACACATCTGTGTGAACATCTGCGTGAACATCTGCGCAGCAGGCGTTGATCGAGGCATTCTTCGCTTCTAAAATTGTCCCGATAGAAACCGTGTGGTTTCGTTTCACATTTCAGGCTCCTTAAGTAAGAAATCTCTACATGTGATTTCTACATCCGGGGACACTTCAATCGTGGGCGGAGTCACCGTGTAGCTTTATTATTTACTGTGAGGTAATGAGTGTGCAAGGAACAAAAGGAAATCAGTGAAAATGCAGAATGAAATAAATAACAGGAAACTAGAGCGTCATGGACATGAAGACCGTTTGACGTACAATAAAAAAGGTTTGAAATAAACGTAATGAAATCCTTCCTGAATATCCAGGATGTCCAGTGAGATCGATACGCTGGTCAGAGTCGCAGTGGATCCGCAGCTGATCCCCAATGAACACATTAAACATTCATGTCCAAAAATGTCTCTGTGACCACAGACAGGAGTGAGACTGACAGTTCAGCTAGAGGAGAACTCATTTAAATAAATATCTAATATAAAAAACTACATTTATTACTCGAATCTAACCATCTCTTCCGGGATGTTCCTTTATCAGAGTTTCTGTAACGCTCTCGGCTTCATCCACGAGGACATCGGCGTTGCTGTCTGAGGGGTCAGAGCTTCTGATGACTCTACAGTCCTCTCTGAGGTAATAGGGGGGTTATACTTTTCCACCTTCCACTGTCGAAGGAGAATAATTACTGAAATGATCACAATTAATAACCCAACTCCAAGAACGGAAAGAACAATGATGACTGCTCGCTGCTTGCTCTGGTCAATTCCTCCTTTCTCTGTGAAAAAAAAACAAAAAATCCATTCAGAAACGTTTCAGTTTACAATCCGCATTTCTAAGATCTTCATTCCATTTCAGATCCGAACCCGAGCAGCTAGACTTCATATCTGCTTTCGCTCTTCAACTCTTCTGAATTGTAATGGAGACAAATTGCTGTGGTGTGAGAGTTAATAAAGCTCTCCAGGACGTGTGGTCTTGATGAACCCACCTGAGAAGAGCTCGATGTTCCTCCTGATCTCCTGGCCCAGATCTGGGTTCTTCATGATGAAGGTAATGGAGGAGTTGACGGTGCCGCTCAGGTTCAGTTTACTGTTCACGCTGTACAGCCGTGTGTGTCTGTCCTGCCTCAGCTGCGTGAACGTGTCGTTGGTGACGTCGCTCTCGTTTCCCATCAGCCACTGCAGCGAAGGGGAGGGGTACCCGCCTTCTGAGGTCACCACAACCTCCACATGGCCGTCGTTCAGCATAGAGATGTGCAGACGAGGCTCGGGGTAGAACGCTAAAGGAGGGTCGGAGAAGACCGCTGAGTGTCTAGTTACCATGGTAACCAGTAACACTTCTTTCTGAGTGCTAGCTAGCTGACTTTTAGATCACTTAATCGTAAAGTTTGCATCGTTACCTGCTACTTTGAGGCCGAAGCTCTTCCTCTGGCTGCCCAGCTGAGTGCTGATGGAGCAGGTGTACTCTCCCGCGTCCTCCAGAGCGGTGCGGTCCAGCCTGAGCGATGCGTTCCCGTTCTTCATCTCCTGGTGGAACAGGCTGGTGCGGTTGGCATATCTCTGGCTCTGGTACTGCGGTTGGTCTCGGCCGTAGAAGAAACTGTGGACCACCTCTAGGTTTCGCTGCCACGTGATCACACTGCTGCCTGCGTCCCACGAGCTGCTCACTGGGAACGTGCAGGGCAGAACCACCGACTCGCCGTACATGCCCATCTGCACATGAGCGGGTACCGAGATCTCAAACTCCGCTACAGAGACAAACATGGAGGAAAGAAGTTCACCTTTAATGTGGTCACGAGTTCAACAGTCATAAAGCAGTGGGCTCACTGGATAAACTCCGCTTCTGATGGCTTTGTATTTTAAACTATAAGCAAAACTACAGAGCAGAAGAAATGGTGGTGCGTCCCCCCCCCCCCGAGTTATACACGTGGAAGTCACGATGCGGACTCACTGTGGTGTAATGACCACGTGCTCCATTAGAAACACGTTAAGGACTCCCAACATTGTGACGAAACAGTGGTACATCTATGAGCAGACGAGATTTTGTAGCCGTTACCATGACAACCTGGTATCTCTTTCAGAGATAAATCAACACGAAATGTCAATATACTGTAAGCTGTAAACACGTTCATATGAGTCATCATGAGTCATCATATCCATCACGTGATGAACTGGACTCATTTAATGCTGTGGTTTTGTACTCACACATGGTACACACTACATTTGTATAGAATTATCTCCTAACTCGCAGTTTTCGTGAACACACGTGACTTCAGGTCAAATCTAAGCTCGCGGACCGAAGTTCGGCTCATTTTACTGACTCGGATCTTTGAATCTTGTTCAGCAAAATGAACGAATCTATTTTGAGTCATTTCGTTCATTTCAGCAGAATATAATTAAAATCCTCAATCTGTGTGTGTGTGTGTGTGTGTGTGTGTGTGTTCAGAAACGACTCACTCTCACAGACAACTCGTTGTTCCGGTGTCAAAGTAAACATTCATTCCGGCTCAATGAATCATTGATGAACCGACACATCGCTACTAGGCACCAGCTGGGTTTATTCTGTTCATTTTACACCGCGGAAACAAAACAACAAACCGCTTCAGTTCTAGAGAATAAATCCCCATTTCCTGATCAGACAGAATCCGTCAGAGTCTCTACATGAGTATGTTACTCTTCAGCGGGTTTCTGGTGTTTACCGGTGACTCAGGAAGTCCACAGAAGTTTCACCATGTGCTGTGATCTAGTGTTTCATAAGAGAAATGAAACTAACGCTCTGAATCTCTGTGTTCCCCTCTGTGTCCCTCTGTGTTCCTCTGTGTTCCCCTCTGTGTCCCTCTGTGTGTGTCCCTCTGTGTGTGTTCCTCTGTGTGTGTCTCTCTGTGTGTGTTCCTCTGTGTGTGTCCCTCTGTGTTCCTCTCTGTGTCCCTCTGTGTGTGTCCCTCTGTGTGTGTTCCTCTGTGTGTGTCCCTCTGTGTGTGTCCCTCTGTGTGTGTTCCTCTGTGTGTGTCTCTCTGTGTGTCCCTCTATGTCTGTTCCTCTGTGTCCCTCTGTGTGTGTCCCTCTGTGTCCCTCTGTGTCTGTTCCTCTGTGTCCCTCTGTGTGTGTCCCTCTGTGTCTGTTCCTGTGTGTCCCTCTGTGTCTGTTCCTCTGTGTCCCTCTGTGTGTGTCCCTCTGTGTCCCTCTGTGTCTGTTCCTCTGTGTGTCCCTCTGTGTCCCTCTGTGTCTGTTCCCCTGTGTCCCTCTGTGTGTGTCCCTCTGTGTGTCCCTCTATGTGTGTCCCTCTGTGTGTCCCTCTGTGTGTCCCTCTATGTGTGTCCCTCTATGTGTGTGTCCCTCTGTGTGTCCCTCTGTGCTAGACTAATTCTCCCTCATGAGGCTTCTTCCCTCAGCTGAAGGGGTTCATCTATTAATCTGAGCTGTAAATATACAGCTGTAATAAAAGGAGACTTACTGTAAGAGGAAACTGCATCCAGCACTAGAAGAAGAAGAAGGAGATGTAGAGAGGGATTCTGTGCTGAAATCCTCCTAGTATTAACTCTCATATCCCTCTTCAGGTGAAGGTGTGTGGAGATGAACAGCAGATCAATGGAGCGGATCCAGAAACTCTCCAGTGTACTGAACTCTTCCTCCACAGAGTGTGTGTGTGTGTGCTGGTAAAGATTATATTCCATTATATAACTGTGTGTGGCCCCGCCCCCCGCCGTGCCCCGCCTCGCCTTTTTAAATAGAAACCACCAGAACAATCGAAACCTTTTAGTGACGTCATCACCCATGTGACCACATGTAGAGAGCTTTGTTCTCAGGTCACTGGAAGAGAGAATAAAGAGGTAAATTCAGGTCAACTGGAGCATTTATTTTTGTCCTGATGACTGAAAGTTAAAGTTGATGTTCCTCAGCACTTACTGTGGAACTGCTAAAGAGAAATATCATTACTGAATTCATGTGATGACATTTAAAGGGGGCGTGGTCAGCATTAAACATAAAGGGGACTCCAAAAATCTTGAGGTAGGACAAAATGATAAAATATGGATTCATAAGACATTATTTTCATACAGTTATAAAAATGACGTTTTTATGATGTATATGTACTATTGTAGCAAGAAAAGTTTGAACTGTAGCATGATATTTTAAATCATGTAGGAGAATTTATGATCAAATTCTTGTCCCAAATGAACAAATATGGGGACAGTGTGTTTAGGGTTCATGGGGAAGGTGTGTTTAGGGTTCATGAGGAAGGTGTGTTTAGGGTTCATGAGGAAGGTGTGTTTAGGGTTCATGGGGAAGGTGTGTTTAGGGTTTATTGGGAAGGTGTGTTTAGGGTTTATGGGGAAGGTGTGTTTAGGGTTTATTGGGACGGTGTGTTAGTGTGGTTGAGGTCAGGTAATGATGGTGATGTGAGGAGACTCCAGTTCATCCCAAAGGTCATGAGTCAGTGGGGTTGAGGTCAGGGTTCTGTGCAGGCATTGAATGGGACGACTGTTGAGATGATGAGGAAATGAACAAGCAGAGGGACATCTGATTGAGAAATGATAAGATCAGTTGATGATGTAATGGAAGCACGGCGGTGTGTAGAGGGACTTGTTTAAACATGTCTAAGAAACACTGTCATCTAACGTATGTGCTGGAACCGGTATTTACATAATCGGAGTCGTGACATTCTCCAGTACGTTATGTTAAAGTACCCAGTAAGGGAGTGTTGAAGAAGTAAAGCGAGGACACCACTACACACACAGCAGAATATTTGCTTTCTGTAATTGAATGTTTTGGTGGATATCAGTATCAGTGACTGTAATAAAATGAGTAAAACATTTTCTCTGATATAGTCCTGAAGGAGCTGATTGGTCTGGAGAGACAGATTATATTCATAAAGTCCATGTGTTGTGTGTTGATCTGAGTGATTCTTGTATTTACACAGTGAAGGCTCTGTGGCTGTAAACGGGTCGAGACGCCCGGGCTTAGATTCCCCACGCTTCATTTATCCTCCTGGGAAAATCATTCAATGAACTGAATAAACGCCACATCATTCGTTTGAGAGCTGATTGTACTGGAGATTATATACAGTGGATATAAAAAGTCTACACACCCCGGTTAAAATCGCAGGTTTTAGTGATGAAAACGAGATGAATCATGTCAGAACCTTTTCTACCTTTATTGTGAAACTGTAACCTAATTAACTTCAACCTAAGCCTAACCCTAGGTTTAGGTTTAGAGGTGAGTCCTGCTCTCAGTAGTATCAGTGTCATGGCTCTCACTCACGGGTTTGTGTGCACGTCTGTATAAGGAGACTCAGTAAGTTCCGTGACTGTGTAACTTCTGATGAGGACTCCTGAGAGTTTCTCTACACGTTCACACCGTCTAGTTCACATCACATGAAAGAAATGAACGATGAAGAAGTAAAGAGCAGACGCCAGCACAGAGAATTTCCGTTGTTGTTTTTATTTGATTTTATTTGAACTGTTTCCTGTTTCTCTTGGTGTATTACGTGTATTTTGAGAACATGCTGTAATAATTCCCCAGACTTGATGTAAACTCCACAGACGTGTTTATAGCTAACGTGGGTAAGTTTCAACGTTTCCATCACCTTCCTGTACCAGTGTTTTAAATCTAATCTCATGATTTACAGCTTCGAGGACACAGACTGAAACGACTCTATCACAGTGTGGACTTTAGATCCCGCAGGAGACGGGTTTGTTAAGGGTTTATTATTAAGTCTGTGCTTTACATATGAAATGTTTCAAATCTTAAATGAATTCAGGACCAAAACAATCCGACTGCAGGAAGAATAAACGCTTGGTAAAGTGTGTGAAATCATTTCGTGATGTTATTCGTGATAACCAGCTTTTTATTCTTTTTGCAATGTGTTTGTTTTGGTTATGAATTTATTTCAGGCTACAAAGTCAGCAATATTTCACATTTATCTCATAATAACTTTCATCAAAACATGACAAGTGTTGTTGATGAGCTCCAGAGATGTTTAATAGAGCAGAAACTGCTGTGCAAGGACGTTTAGTATCGCATATCAGTGTTAGTTTTATTAAAACAACAAACACAGCCGAGCGAGGATTTCCCTGGCAACAGTTGTCATGTTGGTGGGTGTGTCCAGTGAAAACAGGAAGTGACTCTGCTGGTCACGTGTTTACAGACTGAGCGAGGAAAGCTGATCCTCGAGGTGAGCTTCTGATGAGATTTGGGTAGTTTATCGATTTCCTTCAGTAAGTATAAGAAGTATTATTTTTGTTAAGCACTACAGTAAAGTGAGAATAAAACCACTAGCAGTGTTGTAGTGATAGTGATGATGACGCTCACACACACACACACACTCACACACACACACACACACACACACACACTCATGACAGAGACACCTGTAAAATCCAGCCAGGTGGCATTCCTGGAACCATGACGATATAAATCACCGCAGTACTATATATAGCACACATTATAGGTTAATAATAAATATATATAATATTATTCAACATTAACATTAGTCTTAAAGCTTTTCATTCATACCTGTACTTTTGACTTTTTGACACGCGAGTGTTTTTAAATACGTACACTAACATGTTGTGTTAATAAAGTGTCGTGTGTGTATTGGACGATTCAGAGTTTAATTACACAAATCAATTATTTTACTCAAAGCTCTGTGTTAATTTTAATTCATCATAATTACTGTAAAATACCTTTATATAACTGTATATAATAATAATAGGCATTTATACACACACACACTCTCACACACACTCACACAAACACACACACACACACACTCACACACAATGGGTTGATCTTTTCAACAGATTAATTACAACAGAATACTAAAAATTGATATTTATTTTGTAATTTATTATTTCATTAAAACTCTGTTATACTAAATGCATCATGTCTTCTTCTTCTTCTTCTTCTTCTTCTTCTTCTTCTTCTTATTATTATTATTATTATTATTATTATTTACCTGTATACCTGTAATGATTGTTACTATTTTGTCACGTGATCATGTATTGAAGGTTATTCACTGTGATGACATCATTAACCTGTTTTTTGCTCTCAGTCACGTGACCTGGTTCTATTTACGTACTAAATTGCATCATAACACACACTCCATGTTTATTTTAAGACACTGGAACTGTTCCAGCTCCTGTGTCTCTCCTGCCCTGTCTGGGACACGCCCACAACATCATAACACATCCTGTTACTAGGGGAACCGGCGCGTCTGTTTAAGTTATAAAACTAAAGATTCTCCACATGCGGAGGTGTTTATCTTTAAGAAGCTTTAGCACACGCGATTCTTTCTGAATGTCATGTATCAGGAAACTCTGGACTCCAGTTCCCATCAGCCACTGCAGTGCACTACAGGTCACATGATCACCTGCTCCTGAGTCAGGTTTTTGTTAATGAGCACAGGGGTGTATATATAGCCATAGTCTGCACTGGGTCTCTGTCTCGTTGTCTTAGACGTCTGTCTCTATGTCACGGTCTTGTTTCATGCCATAGTGTCTTTGTCTAGTTGTCTTAGTGTCTTTGTTTTGTTGGACGTTCGTTTAATAAATGTTTCAATCTGCGCTTGCTTCTGCCTCAACTTCCAAACCGTGACACTGAACTGGATGTTTCAGTATCGATAATCACTACAGATACACAGCAGTGATGATAAAAGTGAAATCAAAAGAATAACTGATGGGAAATTCTCAACTTTACCCAAACCCTTAAACATAAACACCGCTGTGGAAATTACTGGATTTTACAAGAAGTTCTGCTGATCACAAAACATCTGCTCCAAACATAAATCCCCCAAATCTGTCTCTCTCTCTCGCTCTCTCCCTCTGTATGTCTCTCTCTTTCTCCGTCTGTCTCTCTCTCTGTATGTCTATCTCTCTCTCTGTCTGTCCCCCCCCCTCAGTCTGTCTCTCTCTCTCTTTCTCTCTCTCTCTGTCTGTCCCCCCTTCTCTGTCTCCTTCTGTCTCTCTCGCTTTCTCTCTGTCTGTCCCCCCCCTCTCTGTCTCCTTCTGTCTCTCTCTCTCTCTCTCTATCTTTCTGTATGTCTCTCTCTTTCTCTGTCTGTCTCTCTCTCTTTCTGTCTGTCTCTCTCCTGTATGTCTATCTCTCTCTCTGTCTGTCCCCCCCCCTCTCTCTCTCTCTCTCTCTCCGTATG
>JAFFST010046126.1:47689-73062 GCA_022414735.1 Noturus placidus | reverse complement strand
ATATAGTAGAGTTCTATACACTGATTATACTGGGGATATATACCGCTCGCGCCCCTGTACACCTCACAGAGTATTATAGTAGATATAGTAGAGTTCTATACACTGATTATACTGGGGATATATACCGCTCGCGCCCCTGTACACCTCGCGCAGTATTATAGTAGATATAGTAGAGTTCTATACACTGATTATACTGGGGATATATACCGCTCGCGCCCCTGTACACCTCACAGAGTATTATAGTAGATATAGTAGAGTTATATATGGTGTTAATGTTATGTCCTTTGATAGAGTTAGTTAGTTTAAACTATAGATTAGTTCATTTAGTCCCCGCTGGTGTTTTCGCTCCCAGTCCTAGTACTACGTACTAGTTCATGTTTCTTGTTGTGACCCTAATTTCTGTGACCGCGACTTTCATTCCTGCTTTGCCCCGTTTATGCCTGTTTCGGTTGCCGAACATTCGGTGCATCCCTATGTAGAACACAAGTGAAAAATAAACAGTTATGCTAAAAATAAGATGAAAGGAAAAACCAGGAACACATAATGTCGACTACACTAGGCTCCATGTTGTCAGTGCTATTCATGTGACCTGTCATGTGACCTGACTTTAATAACTGCACTGAATGAGGGCTTCAGTATGTGTCAGGTTTTACACAGTGACTTGTGTGTGTGTGTGTGTGTGTGTGTGTGTTTGATAAAGTGAGAACCTGCTGACACTTTGCGACCATTAGCGCTGCTTTCCCGTGCTCATGCTGCCAGTGAATGTGAATAAATACACCCCGTGATGCACACTGACTCCTGACAGTTCACAGGTTTGATTAGTTTTCAATCTGAGCCGAGTCCTGAAACTTTAAGATCACATGTGAAAAAGAGATTTTAAACGACACAGTCGATTGCAAAACGATGAGCTCCTCCAACAATGTAAGATTCAAAATAATCTTTATAGAATAAATAATTTTATATCAGTCCCCTCAGGATTTCACGATTTTGCCATCGCAGAAATTAACGCAAACTCCGCAATATTCGGAGGAGTGTGAAATTTTTCTAATTTGAATGCAGATTTTCCGCAGATTTGTGCCGAGACGCGTCATGTGACATCGTTCAGTCAAAGCCTTCTTTGATTCTCGTGTGTTGAACATGAGTACAGCTCGTCTGTTGGTCTCGTTTACCGACAAACATCGCTGCGAAAGACAATTTCGTGAACGATTTCACAAAAAACGGTTTCCACAAAAAAACAAAAAGCACAAGCATTTTTGGTTGTGACAATACGGACTGTTTAATATCGTTAATGCCAGGGACTCTCCCAATCACCTGGAAAAATCGCTATAACGTGATCTTCAATAACGATACACACTTAGCTAACTAGCTAGTTTTCTGCATGTTCTATAAAACTACATAAAAAGTCTTAATTTCTGATTTATTATAGTTAGCTTATAGTTAAGTCTACGATCACAAATCATATCCGTGTCAAAACTATTTTTCTCGCTACAGTACATTGCATTTCCAAAACGACGAATATTCACACCATCACAGAACATCTAAAGCCCTGTTTACACTAGTGTGTTCTCGTTTCAAAACACATAACCTTTGCTACGGTTACGCCTGTTGGAAATGCCGAAGACCCCGCTATAAGTTCAGTGCCAACAGACCACAGCGAAGACTTTTGAAAACGAAGGCATGGCTCCTCCCATATTCGCCCCCTGATTGAATCTTCTGGATCATTGCGTATCCTTGCCTGATTCGTCAAGCCCCTACCATGTGACCATTGTTCTACCTCGCTCTGAGTTTACATGTTCTCCCATGCTTTGGTGGTTTCCTCCCCAGTCCAAAGACATGCATTGTAGGCTGATTGGCATTTCCAAATTGTCCATACTGTATAACTGTGCCCTACGATGGGTTGGCGCCTTGTCCAAGGAGTCTCTTGCCTTGTGCCTCAAGTTCTCTAGGATAGGATCTAAGCTCCCCCGTGTCCCTGTGTAGGACAAGCTGTAGGTTATAGAAAAGAAGGATAGATGTCTGCTTACAGAAAACTTCACCATATCAATGATTGTACTCTTTTCTTGTTAAATAATATTTTTATTCCATTTATAACCAGTGGTACATTAAGTCCCCATGGATTAGATGTTACTATAGAAACAATAACGTATTAGAACGAGCGCATTAGTATAAACCTGTGATTTGCCTTCAAAGCAACAACTTGTATAATCCAAAAGACGAGTTTTTATATTTAACGCTCGACCCGAACATAGATGTTTACTCACTTTTCAACACACTTATGGCATGTTCACGTCCTCTTATTGAATGATTCATAGAGATAGATAGGACAGATATTGTTCAATGTCATGAAAGACATGACTGAAAAGTGACAGCGATAGGATGAGACGTGATGAAGAGAAGAGAGAAGGGGAGAAGAGCGAGGAAGGTAGAAGCCGAAGCAGGAATCGTTTGAAATTGTTTGTTTGAAAAGGGATGCATTGAGCGATAGATAGATGAGAGAGAGAGTAGGAGAAAGAGGTAGAGAGGGAGAGAGAGGGCGTGTGTGTGTGTGTGTGTGTGTGTGTGTGTGGAGAGGCAGTGGCAGTGCTGAACCTGACACTAATGAGCCGCCTTTCTGATGGGACCTGACAGCGCAGAAGAAAGCCGAATCCCCCGACACTGACGCTACACAACACTCCTGTCTAATTGGAGCTGTGTGTGTGTGTGTGTGTGTGTGTGTGTGTGTGTGTGTGTGTCTGCATTAGGAATACAGGGAAACCTGGGCTTTACTTTTATGCATGTGCTAATAACAATGATTATACAGTGTGCTGCAGGGGAGTGTAGCTGGGACCAGAGCTTGTTTGTAGACGCGCAATGATTTGACTGAGTTTGACGTGTCTTCCTTTATGTCTCTCTTTTCTTCCTCTCTCTCTCTCTCTCTCTCTCTCTCACATGGGAGCAAGTTTTAAAATAATAATAGTAAAAAAAAAAAAACTTTGGTTGTCGATTTAGGTTGCTTAGGAACTGAGATCAAGTTCTTACACCAGGCATGTGTACTCATCATTTGATCCAGCAGATAAAATAAATAAACATCTTATTTTATTCATTTCAGCAGACTTATTTAGTTTTTCCTCAGTTAAAGATGAAAATAGCAATGGCATCATGAATACACATTCGGACTGAGAGCAATATTCCTGAAAATTTGGACTATATTGAAGATGCTTTCACATGCTACTGTATCAGTGGATGAATATATGCGAATTGTAAAAAAAGATTTGACGGAATTTGACGTGTCGTCCTTTAGGTAAACGCCATACTTCGACAACATCCTACCCCAGGGAACATCGGGCACAAGGCGGGGTACACCCCGGACAGGGTGCCAGTCCATCGTAGGGCACAATCACATACACACTCACAGTCATACACTACGGACACTTTAGCCACACCAATCAGCCTACCATGCATGTCATTGGACTGGGGGAGGAAACCGGAGTACCCGGAGGAAACCCCCAACGCACGGGGAGAACATGCAAACTCCACACACACATGGCCCTGGCGGGACTCTATATAGTGCTAGTTAAATGCTAGTAAACAGCATCATTAAGACGTAGCCTTATTTTAACTGTTGATGTTCTCAGGGATTAGATGAGTAGCCAAACCTCCATCCATCCATCTTCCAAACACAGCATACTACTTATACTTTACAAGGTCACTGGGAGTCTGGCGCCAATCTCAAGGAACTTGGGGCTTAAACGGGTGGACATCCTGGACGGGGTGGCAACCCATCACAGTGGACACACACACACACACACACACACACACACACAAAACGGACGATTCAGAAATGCCAATCGGTCTTCAACCCATGCCTTTGGACTGCGACAGGAAACCAGAGTGCTTGGAGGAAACCCAAAGCACGGGGAGAACATTCAAACCCCCAACCTCGGAGGTGCGAGGCAAACGTGCTAACCATTAAACAACCATGTCCACCTGTAGGCAAGAGAAACGTGTATATAAATATATAACCACAATCAATCGAAGTGTCCATTTACCACATTTGCTAGTTATTTGCATATTGGACGTGATTGGTCCAATGCTGTGGAGCCTATTTTCTGAGCTCATAAGTGGACAGGACACCTTTTCACACGTCTGGGTTTAGAACTAAGAAACAAGCAAAAGCAGGGTTAAATGGCTCAGAGAGAATGTGCCATTGTAGCATACCTTTCCGCTCAAACAGCAAAAGAAAAAAAAAGGTTTCATGACCTTCAAATTGACGACCATATATGGAAGAGATTGACATTTAGGAAAGAAGAAAGTGTAGAATTTACTATCCCTTATGGCAGTACTTCTGTATGTAGCAACCCCTTCAGACAAAACTTGTGCAGTTTTGATGATTCACATCTCCAGGGTTCGGGGTTTGAATCCCGGCACCACCCTCTGTATGTGCGGCGTTTGCATGTTCTCCCTGTGTTTCAGGGGTTTCCTCTATGTACCCTGGTTTCCTCCCCTGTCCAGACATTTGTTGTAGGCTTATTGGCATCTCTAAATTGTCCATACCTTGTGAATTTGTATGTGAATGTGCCCTGTGATGGGTAGGCACCCTGTCCAGTAGCAAAATATTTCAGTAGCATCACAGATAAATATAGTTAATTGATATTATCTATACACCCTTCTGATATTAGCTAAGTTGTACATACATTAATAGATTTTATTTCACATAAATGAGCTCCAAGCACTCTGCATTTACCTTGACAGAAAGTTCGGGTGCTCTTTCAGTCTAGTCGAGAGCTCATGAGATGGGGAAGGAGGATCATAACTAACGGTGTCCTCCGCCTCCTGGATGTTATACGCTACATCTTCTATTACATCATCGTGATAGCTACGCTTGGATTTAAGCAAAAAACACAAACTACACTTATAATCCTGAACGCCCCTGTGTGTATTTATAGTTAGAACGTAGCTCCCGATATTGGCCTGTGCGTGACACCATTTCTGGCCCTGAAAGATTGTGTGTGGGTTAACAGGTTGATTTAGTTACTCATTAAAGTGTTGATTTGCTTCTTAGTGACGTTGTGAACTCCGTTGCGGCACAGCTCGCAGGATTAACCTGCTCCACCGACCGGAACTATGTCATCGATCTCTATAAAAAGCTCCATTATGTTTATCTCCCAATAATGAAAATAGCCCACAGCACTGATTCATGCGCGCGCACACTCCTGACTCACCAATGTAAGATGTTTCGTTATCTAACAAATCTCTAAAAGTCATATTTTGCGGATGATCAGAGTCATGAATGTTTTCTGCAATAAGTTAATGCTAATTGACAGAGCAGGAGAAGTGCCTGAGGCTGACTGCATCGTGCCTCTGAGGCGATTATAAGCCTCCACTTTAGCTGAAAATGAATGTGGACGCCGTTTCTTCACACAGCTGCAACATGCAAAAGGATTCCCATTTTTTTTTTCTTCCGTATTTGGTGCTGTTTCCATCTTTGACTGAGAATCAATCATTTTTAATTTATCAAGGGGGATTTGTGTCACGATGCCTGATACAAATTCCAATAAGGAAAAGAAGAGGGGTGGAGGTGGAGGTGCAGGGGGTGGGAGGGGGCAAGAATAAAAGGAGCTATGCAAATCTGTTGACTGATGCGATTAGTGTTGGAAACCAAATCAGAGCTGACTTGAATAGACACAGAACACAAAATCATATTAGGGTGAATTTGATGTGCATGGCTTTACCTTCAGCGTTCATTCTTTCTGTTCCTTCAGTGTTCGTTCTATGTTTTTGGTTTATTTGTTGTTGTTTTTTTTTTACTGTCCCGGAAAATTCTCTTCAGAAATATTATATTTCCAGAGCGAAGGCGGTTCTTCGCCAGAGGTACAAGGGCAAGATTTAATGTTTCTACATAACTCTATGGACACTATCACGTCTAATGAGCGTGTGACGGTCTGAAAAGTGGACATATTAAACTTACACTCGAATGCAGAGAGGGAATCTCAGACTTGAGATCTCACTTGAGATTTGAGAGTAATCGTTGAGAAATTCAGAGTTTGTACTTTTATTGTTAATCAGGGGTCTTCAACGTTTTCCAGGCCAAGGACCCCCAAACTGATGGCGAGATGGAGCGGTGACCCCCTGATTATATATATACTTTTTGAAATTGTGTTATATCAAACTGGTACCAAAACTTTTGCGACCCCCATGCAGTACCCCTAGGGGTCACGGACCACCTGTTGAAGACCTCCGGTTTATACTATTACGGGTGAGAAGTTAAACCTGTGAGAATCCTGCGTCAACCTGTCAACTGAGTATGGGCTTTATAGAGCTACATAACACGTACATTTAAATATAAATATAAATATAAATATAAATATAAAAACTCCTTTTTTTTGATACAGGTTGCTGTTTGTTGAATTCTCTAATCTGATTGGTCAAGAACGTATTCACAGAGATTTATGTACCAGATGCTCCACATAATCCAGATCTAATAATAAACTGATTAAAATATGTGTTGTTATTTGTTAAAGTAATGTGTAGAACCTTTGATCTTGATAAGCGTTCTGTAAGGAAGTGTTTATTTAATATTAATGGAAGGAGTCTCAAGTGTCAGCACTTTTCTGACACTTTTCTGACAACAATTTTCTGACATGTGAAAGTCTTCAGTACAGAGCACTTCAATGGAAAATATGATAACGTAGCTAGTAAAAAATATCATTAACACAGTCAATTTCCTATTATAAAATAACAATAAACCAAATACAAACAAATTAAACCCAATTATAGATACTTTACAAAGTTTAAGCATTTATTTCAAGAAAGAAGCAGAATGATCTGCAAATGGAAAAAATATGGAAAAAATATATATACTGTGTATGTGTGTGTGTGTGTGTGTGTGTGTGTGTGTGTGTGTGTGTGTGTGTATGTGTGTGTGTGTGTATATATATTCAGTTTTGTGTGAGAGTTGTTCATGAGTCCCTTGTTTGTCCTGAGCAGTTAAACTGCCCACTGTTCTTCAGAAAAATCCTCCAGGTCCTGCACTTTCTTTGATTTTCCATCATCTTCTGCACATTTGACTCCTTTCCTTTTAACAGCGTCTGTATGATGTCGAGATCCATCTTTTTACACCGAGGATAACTATTAAAAAAGATGCAAACGTTCACTGATGCCCAAGAACGCAACACGATACATCAATTGCCAGGGGGGGTGTAAACTTTTGAACAGGATGATCAGTTTAAATTGTTATTATTTTGTTTAAAGAGCTTATTTGTTCATTTAGTACTGCCCTTCAGACGCTAAGTCAAATAGTTACATGTCTCCCAGAAGACAAAATACGAACACTTTTTACACTTTTGTACTAATTTCAAGAAATATTACAGGTCAAAAATCACATATTTGCTTTATTACTAGTTATGTTACATTGTATTCAAGATTCAAGATATTTTGACTTGCAAAGATATTTTTTTGCTGTGTTTGCATTTTGTGCAATTGATTGTCTTATTACAGTAACTTCAATATAATCTGATGACGAATCGACTGTTCAGAGCTGCTCTACTACAACGCAAGTGATCACAAGAAACTAACTCTTACAGACATTCCACAACAGGAATGTGACTATAAACAGTTCAAAATCATGATGTTATTCATTAATAAATTAAAACTTGTAATAGTTGGCAAATTGCTATGGTATAAGAGGAATGTGGGCGGCTGTGGCTCAGTCGGTAGAGCGGGTTGTCCACTAATCCACTAATCGTGGGGTTGGTGATTCGAATCCCGGCCCGGGTGATCCCATGCCGAAGTGTCCTTGGGCAAGACACTGAACCCTAAGTTGCCCCCGATGGCAAGCTAGCACCTTGCATGAAGCTCTGCTACCATTGGTGTGTGAGTGTGCACTCATTTGTAAGTCGCTTTGGATAAAAGCGTCTGATAAATATGTAAATGTAAATGTAAATGTAGGAATACATCACTTTGTGGCGTGTTATATTTACAACAAAGTGTTATCTTTACACCACCATTCCTCTGCAACAAACACTGGCCTCACTTTTACCATACAGATAAGAAAACAAACAAACAAACAAACAAACAAACAAGCAGATTTGTGAATGTTGTCCAAGACACTTCTGCAATATCCTGGTGTCACATCCAGGGTGTATTCCCACCTCATGCCCAGTATTCCCATGACCCTGACCAGGATAAAGAGATCGGTGAAGATGTCAATGTAGACAGACGTGAATTATGTATATTTTAGTGGACTTGTTACTGCTTTGGTCAATGAGGATTGACACTAATGTAATGGAAGAGTAGTGTCAGTGTCAGTGTCAGTGTCAGTGTGTGTTGTGAGAAAGAGAACGGATGAGTCACATGGCTCCATGAACTCGGCCAGGTCCTCGGCGTGAGGTTCCCCAGCACAGATGGCCCTCTCTGCAGGGTTTGGTGTGGAACGGGGACTCCCTCCTTTGCCCCCCCTCCACCACAGAAGGTCGAACTGCCCGGGCACTTAGGTACAAGCAGGCACTGAGCAAGGGCTGGCCAATGTCACACTGTTCTCTCTCTCTCTCTCTCTCTCTCTCAGACACACACACACACACACACACATATGCACACGCAGCAAAATAATTGTTAATTTAGTCTCTTTAGTTTATTTTATGAATATACTGCACACAATTTAGCAGTCTGCACTGTAGCTGAATAATTCAGTCCAAGAAGCAAGAAGTTCTACTCTCTACTCCAAACAGCACATTTCCCCATACTGTTTAAGACATTCCTTCATATTCATTAAAGCCGTATAGCACATGAGCAGGTCTGATGAATGCAGCCTGGTGACCATAGGGGTGGTCCTCCAGCCTTCCAGAACCTTCTCAGATTGCCAGATCAATACAGAGACACACAGATGGTCAGGGTTGTTCCCTCTCAGTGGGATTTGGGAGTGTACCTGAGGCAGGATTAGAGTGGCTTCTGTGGTGTCAGGGATATGTGTTCATGAAAATCAGGTCAGAGAGAGTAAACAAGGCGCTGTACAGAAACAATGATGGTGAAAACATTCATATTTTTTGAGATTTTTTTTGAGTCATGGAAATTGTCTTTAAAGTTTGGTTACTTTGTGTAGGTCAGGTTCATATGGTCAGTCATACATGCTGGGATCGGCTCTGTAGAATGACATTGCTGTCTTTATTATGTTTGACAAATGAAGAAACAGATGAAACAAATGAAGAAAACTGTGTCTGGAAGCCAATGGAGCAAGATTTGTCATGTCTTCTGGGTGGGAGGGATGGTATACTCTTTCTCTCTTGTCAATCATAGGTACACCAGCCAATCGGAGGTGTCTGTTAGCTCAGCGCTTTTCAAAGTGGGCGCTGCCAGGGGGCGCCAGGGGGGCCTCAACAATTTGGTGTGAAAAATAAATTCTCTCTCACACACACACACACACACACACAATAAATTCCTAATGTAATGTAATGTAAATATGTAAGATGTAATTATTGATAAAAAGGGGGATATATTCAGAAGTCTTTATTTTTAATGTGTTTTAAATAATTTAATAATTTATCAATTTGTATAGCGCTTTTTACAATGGTACATTGTCTCAAAGCAGCTTTACAGAAATATCATTTTTACATTTTTACATTTACAAGCGACTTACTAATGAGAGCACATTCACACACTAATGGTAGCAGAGCTGCCATGCAAGGTGCTAGCTTGCCATTGGGGGCAACTTAGGGTTCAGTGTCTTGCCCAAGGACACTTCGGCATGGGGTCACCCGGGCCGGGATTCAAACCGCCAACCCCACGATTAGTGGATTAGTGGACAACCCGCTCTACCGACTGAGCCACAGCCACCCTAAAGACATCTTGCAAAAGGGGGCCTCGGTCAAATGTTAATCCTATTTGGGGGGCCTTGCCCTGGAAAATTTTGGGAACCACTGTGCTAGCTCATATAAGCAAAAGAGGGCAGGTAGAACATTCCTCCAAGTGTATTATGCTACACTGTGATGCAACATAAACATCAATGTCAGGTGTCTCAGACTAAGCACATGTTAGCCTTTAGCCTTCATGACTGGTAGCTGTTGTATGATATGGTATGGGAAAATTGGCTGGTGGGTGGGAATTGGCAGATGACGACATCAAACCGCGGAGAAAGTGGTGATTTAAATGTGTTAAACGTTCTTTACGCAGGAACTTAACATGCTAAATGTGTCAAAAAACCCCATCAAATGGTGCATTACTGTAAGCTCTATGCTGTTTAACACTGTGATTATAGCACTTTTTAAAAAAATCCAGTCATTAGATTTACGTCTGATCTTCTTTATTGTCCCCAAAAGATAAAGGTTTGAAATCTCTCCCTGCTTTAAAAATGCTCTCATCTCTTGATGAGAAGAAAAATTCTTTTTCTCCATGTTTTTTTTAGGGTCTGGGATTCCGTGCATAGCAAAATTATTGTTGAGAAAGCATTTTTAAAATTGAAACAAAAATCAATTTTAATTACAGTTTATGAAAACTATTATGTCGGATTGTATTTATGCCCATTGGTGTTGTGTTTGTAGTGTCGTGTAAACACTCTGTTTTTTTTTCCTACTGGCACTGTGTTATTACTGTTTTTAAAGAAATGAAACAACCCATGACACGACCCAGCGCCCCGTCAATTTCCAGACCGTTCCAATTGGAATAGGATTCATTTGTGCAGGGTGATAAATAAAAGTGTGTAATATTTCCTTTGACAGCACAGACACATCACAGCTGAAACAGACTGTTTGGGTGCGATGTGGACTTTGATGGAGATTTGATGGATGCAGAGTCGCATCCAGGGTCGGGAGGGTTACTTTAAAAATGTATTCCTTTACGGTTAGAAATGACTTCATAGAAAATGTCAGCAGTAAACCTAATCCAAGTCTCACAATATGAAAGTAATGTAATCTGACTTATTTTTGATGACTTCAAGGTCATATCTGTCAATAAAGTCAAGAGAAAATCAATATGATTGAAAATCCTTTTATTTAGAGTTTATTTTAGAGCTTAAACATGTTCAGAGTTTGGATTGGTTTTAATAAAAGAAATAAATTTGTTGCTCACACAACTGGCAAGTGAGAACCAGAACTGTAATCATGCAGCTGTCTATATTGTGTTATGTCAAAAGCAGGGCTCCAGAGAAAAAAAATAATATTAAGGAGCCATTGGCTCCTATAAGAATAAAAGAAAGGGGAAAAAGCAGGTGCCAAATCATTTTACCACATAAGACTGAACTTACGTAAATGTTTTTTAAACACTTACCTTCAGTCATCCAGTCACGTGTGTACGTCCGGCCTCTTTTACAGCGTCGGCATTTTCATCCAAGTTCACTTAAAGTGGGAACTGAACGTCTTTTCATACTTGAGATCTATATACAGTCACAAACAATCGTTCTTTCCACAGAATCTGAGCCAGTGTCACTGATCGTAATCATGTCAGCATCACTTGTTTGGCCTCCTCCTCCTGCTCCTCATCCTCCTCCTTGTCCTCCTCCTCCTCCTCCTCCTCCTCCTCCTCATCGTCCTCCTCCTCGTCCTGCTCCTCCTCCTCCTCCTCGTCCTCCTTCTCCTCCTCCTCGTTCCTCCTCCTCGTCCTCGTCCTCCTCCTCCTCCTACTCCTCTGTTTTGCAGAAAGCCAGCGTTTGACACATGGATTGGGATCACACTGTTAAAGTGATGGGTCCTCTGTGCTGATCCTGACCAAGTCTTCCAAGGTCGAATTGCGTACTTTTTCTTTGATCCTTTCTAGAGCTGAAAAGCCACGTTCACACTGGGCAGCCAAAATCTCAACTAGATGCATTCTGCTCAAAGCACGTGCTGTGTCGTTGTCATACGTCTTGCTCACATCCTGTCAATGTTTGTTTGTTAGTAATATCTGAGAGGTAAATTCAGTGAAAGGCAGCTCTTCATCAAATTTTTATGGTCTTTTTATGCTTTTGACCAGGGGTGTCCGAACTTATCCGGAAAAGGCCGGTGTGAGTGCAGGTTCTCAATCCAACCACGCAGAAGCCATACCTGAGTCTATTGAAAGCCCTGGCCCTTTCCGGATACGATTGGACACCCCTGATTTTGACTATCGCCTTGTTTTCTCACAGTCTCTTTCTTGAAATGGTTCGTTCTGGTAATGAAATCCTTTTCCCACTGCTATTTCTCTGCCTTTTCTGTGTGTGATGGTCATACCTGAGCCATGCCTTTATGCACTTTTACTTCATTGATTGACAGCTTCATTTGAGTTCATTGATTGACACGGAAAGACGATCCTCTGTGTCTTGTTCATTTTCTCTCTCTCATGCTGGCACAACTGGAGCCTGCTTGTTTATTAGCAGGTGTGCCATCAGTATTAGTGCTCGACACAGATGAGGGTTGTTAGAAGAATGCTGATGTTTTTCGTGTTGACATTTCTTCCTGACGCAGAAAGGTTGCTTTCCCCGTGCGTATTTTGGCGCTCTGGGTGAATTCGAACTCGGTGAAACTACTTTTTTTTGTCCCCCCATGAAACTTACATACACAGCATCTCATTTTATTACATCAACACAACAAATGACGTGATAGGTTTCTCCTCACAGAACTCGCCTTTAAAAAGACATTACCCGAACATTTTTTAATCATGGATTTATATTGTCACCAGGGCGATCTCAGCAAAAGCCCTGCGAAAAATTCATTTCTTTTGCTTTAAATAAAAAATAAAATAACGTAATTCGGATCGTATTCACATTATTTATTTATTTATTTGCAAAATGTACCTGTAATCTGATTACTTTTTTTTGTTGTTGACATAACTGTATCAGATTACACTGACCAGTTTTTTTTTTTGTATCCTGATTACGTAACGTTACACGTACAGTATTCCGTTACTCCCCAAGCCTGGTCATATTACAGAAAAAAAAAACTTTAAATATTTAACGTTAACCTGAAAACAGAAGGAAACCATTGGGATTAGTGCAGCAGGGTTGAGTTAACGTTTGAAATTATTTCATTGCGGTTGTTATTTACACATTTTCATTGCGTTTAGTCTAGTAAAATAAAAAAAAAAATGAATTCATTTGACATGACTGTACAGAAGATTGAAGACTACACTGTAAAGCTACACTGTCTTATGTCTACCAAGTACATTATTTGCTTAATAAATGTTTTAAGACAGGGGTGGAGAAACTGGTGGACTTCAGTTTACATGTGGATCCAGCAAAATATTTCAGCGGATCGAACCGAGTACTAGAAAATAGTAGCAGAACCGCTCAAGAAAACCACCTGTAGTTTATCGACTCCAGATTTATAAACATGAACCGTCACAAAGTCGTCGCAGATCCACTCTTACGGCTTATTTAGGCCAATCACGTTCATTTATGCAATTTATTTTTCACAGACTTTAATAAATTTACTCCATCCATCCATCCATCCATCCATCCATCCATCCATCCATCCATCTTCAACCGCTTACTCCTTTTCAGGGTCACGGGGGAACCTGGAGCCTATCCCAGGGTGTATCGGGCACAAGGCGGGGTACACCCTGGACAGGGTGCCAGTCCATCACAGGGCACAATCACACACACACACTACGGACACGTTAGACATGCCAATCAGCCTAACATGCATGTCTTTGGACTGGGGGAGGAAACCGGAGTACCCGGAGGAAACCCCCGACACACGGGGAGAACATGCAAACTCCACACACCCATGGCCCTGGCGGAACTCGAACCCCGGACCCTGGAGGTGTGAGGCGGACGTGCTAACCAGTAAGCCACCGTGCACCCTAAATTTACTCTCTTTTGTCTATTTAATCGAATGAATCGAGGTTAAATGCAAGGTTTCAAGATAAATGGACAGAGTTCATGTTCATGTGTGTGCTTTCAAAACAAACATCTCATCAGTTCAGAGTCTGTGGAACTAATTAAAAGTACACTACAGTAATGGTAAACTGTTAAAGGAAACTGTTGGCACCATTCAGTCATGTGAGTTGATTATCAGAAATTTATGTAATTGGTTTAGGAGTTTCAAACAGTTTACTGTAACAGTAAACAGTTAATAAAAAGTACGGTCTTCAGTAATCGATGTATAATAATTATACATTATAAAATGCATGCCTAATATTGTGTAGGTCCCCTTGTGCACACGCACTGGGCCGTCCACATGATGTAAAAGAAAACATGACTCATCAGACCAGACCTCCTTCTTCCAGTTCTGATGCTCACGTGCCAACAATAGGCGGTGGACAGGGGTCAGCATGGACACTCTGACCGGTTTGTGCCTACGCAGACCTTTACACAGTAAGCTGCAATGCACTGTGTGTTCTGACACCTTTCTGTCCTAGCCAGCATGAACTTTTTCAGCAATTTGTGCTACAGTATCTCCTCTGTCGGATCACTAGATGGGCTAACCTTCACTCCCCACACACATCAGTAAGCATTGGGTGCTCATGGCCCTGTCACCGCTTTTAGTAGGTACTAACCACTGTACACTGGGAACCCCCAACAAGACCTGCTGCTTTGGAGATGCTCTGTTCCAGTCGACCATCACAATCTGGCCCGTGTCAAAGTCACTCAGATCCATACGCTTGCCCATTTTTCCTGATTCCAACACATCAACTTAAAGAACTGACTGTTAACAAGCCACTTCCTGATAGCAGGATAATCAGTGTTATTCACGTCACCTGTCAGTGGTTTTAATGTTATGGCTGATTGGTGTAAGTGCTGATGAGCCATGTTAGAAAGGGTTTCTTAGCGGAAGATGTCAATACTTGATGTTTTCAGATAGGTTTTTGATAGGATCCATTTGTGTAGGGTTTATACAGGTCTATGGAAATGTATATTCCATTCGTATGGATGTTTTGCCATTTGCTTGAGGCTTCTCTGTTGAACAGGAGCATCGTAAGATTTACATTTTTCCTTCAACTATGGATTGAAATGTGATCTTGGGGTGGAGCTTACACACAGCATGTGCCTACAAGCCTGGGTTTGTCCATAGCTGCTTGCTAACATACACATGACACATTTACTAACCTACGGCTTTACATTTCGCCATCCAACTGGTTTACATTTGTGGCCAAATATTAATTGTATTATTTAATTGACTTGTTTTGACATTGCATTTAAAGCTTTTATTTTTTTTTTAAATCAGATAATGTAGTTTGGTGGGGACATGGTGGCTTTGTGATTAGCACATTTGCCTCGCACCTCTGGGGTTGGGGGTCTAATCCCGTCTTTGCATTGTGTGTATGCCTAGGTTGTATGTTGTCCGTGTGCTTTGGGGGTTTCCTCTGGGTTCTCCAGTTTACTCCCATAGTCCAAAGACATGTGTTGTAGTCTGATTGGATTTTTCAAATTGTCCATAGTGTGTAATTGTGCCCTGTTATGGGTTGGCACACTGTCCAAGGTGCACCCCACCGGTCATTCCCTGGAATATGCTCCAGGTTCCTCTGCAAACCTGCGTAGGATAAGAGTTACAGAAGATGGATGGATGGATTATGGAGTTCTGTGCATTGATACAGAATTGTTTTAATTGAGATTTGAGATTAAATTTTTTTCTCATCCTTATCTCACCAATCATTATGGGCGGCTGTGGCTCAGTCGGTAGAGCGGGTTGTCCACTAATCGTAGGGTTGGTGGTTCGAATCTGGCCCGGGTGATCCCATGCCGAAGTGTCCTTGGGCAAGACACTGAACCCTAAGTTGCCCCCGATGGCAAGCTAGCACCTTGCATGCAGCTCTGCTACCATTGGTGCGTGAGTGTGCTCTCATTTGTAAGATGCTTTGGATAAAAGCGTCTGCTAAATGAATAAATGTAAATGTAAATGTAATGGTAAGACCTCGGCAATGCATAATGCAGTGGTCCAGATCTATCTGAGGGTCTTATGAATATGGATTGATGTCGAAAATGCCCAGAGAAGATAAAACATTTGGCAGGCCTTAAGCTGATCTCAGTATGATCATTCTCATCACTGCTAGCCAGTGGGACTTTTAAAAGAAAAATTCGTGATCCTGGTTTAGTAGAGCTTCAACACCTCTGTCCAAAAGAGTATGTCAACCACCCATGGTAATCCCGATCTCAGTTACTGAAACATTGTGTGTGGATCAACGTGAGCTACAATGGATGAACGTCAGTCTCAGTTAACGTAGAGCATAACCTCTGCTTGAGAATGTCACTCCACTTCAGAGTGCTGTTGGATTAATGAGTCCTTGAGGATGGGCGCTCACTCTACTTCTCAGATGATCTGGTTCACCGAGTCCTTCAGTAACACAAAACTCCTCTCTGCCATCCAGCACAGAGGCGATAGTGCGTCCATTAGATGGAAACTGACTAAACGGATTAGTATTGACACTGATTGTGAGTATACTTATGCAATCTGAGGCAATATTCAACTACAATCTCATAAAGATGTTTTCGCTCCAATGATGTCGTATAAAGCACGGCTAACTGTAATCTAATAAAGACATATCCATGAATCTGACGTCTCTTGAAGCCCAAAGCAAGTGTGAATTATACACTAGACTTCTGTCATCTCATGTTTCAGAAGTCTATTGATCTTAAACTTGTTTTTGTCCTTGTGTCAATGGGAAAATACGTTTGGGTGTAATCTGTAATCATTTCTCTTATTTTCCAACCTAGTCCTTGCGCATGTTCACAAACAAGCCTTTCTTTCTTCTTTGAATAAAGGCTGAGTTCTGGATGTTTATGATCAGCTGCCACTGGCTGAAGGACACATCTGCTCCGGTCAACAAGTACACCTTCACGCTAATCTGTAGCATGTGACATGGTGACCGCTGGGCTGTTATCAAAGTAAAACCTGTACAGATGACACATGAGATTGACACTAAAAGCTAAGTTCACAGTCATCTTAAGCATGAAAGTTGACCTTCGGCACTTTGGCTTTATGGATTTAAGGTTATGACATAACTATAGTAATATTTATTAATATTTCATGATTAAATCTTTTTCAAAAATTTAGGGAGCATTCAGAGTTGAATTCAGAGTGTTTATAGTGAGGATTTAATAGTGAAACATGTGTACATCAGTATTCTGACCTTTGCAGAAGTCCATACAGAGGTTTGAAGGAAAAAGGTGTGTTTCAGTTATCCCCAATTCTGACTTTGAACTTCAGATCAATTTGTTTGCACGATAACGTCTTGAGCAAGGAGCAATATTAAGTCCAACTTCCCTGTCTGAGAGTTTGATGTAACGTCAATGTGTCATGTTAAAATGGATGCTTTATGCTTTAAATACACTCAAAAACGACAGAATGCTTGTTGTCTTCTCAATCAAAAACCACCATATTTTATTTTATTTTTTTTTCACTTTTAAATTGTCTCTTGCTTTTATGTTACATCACATTTCACTTGGCAGCAATGGGAAAAATGTGATCTGGTTCTTCTATCCTTTACATTTTCAAGCTTTAAGGCAAGTGTGTATGTTTATAGGTGGTGGTCTACATGTTATTAAAACACTGGACACCTTTACTCAAGACAAATCTGGCAACCTTGGAGGCATGACCTACATGCAGGTGATTTTAATAATATGTACAGTATGTACCACCCATTCGGCCACAATACTGTACATATTAACGTAAGATCAACATAAGCATGCGCATAACTCGATTCTGAATACAAGCAACTTTCCCTGTGTAAAGTTTGATGGAATCTTAGAAATTTAAGTCCACAACTTTTAAATACGATACAATAAAACGTCCATGCTACTTTTAAATGTGCATTTCTTCTTTAATAAATGTAGTTAATCTTAAAGAATATTTGCTCGTTTCTTGGCATTGATGTGATTGTGTCCTTTGAGTTTAACCTAAGACAATTAAATGGTTTAGCATTACATGCAGAAAATATTCCAGTGTCCTCTTATTCAGTCTCTAATGTTCTAATCAGGGCATTTGGCATTGAGTAATTGAGTAATAAGTCATAACTCAAAACATCAGTGCGCTACAAATCTAACAACTGGATACATCAAACCATCATCCATGGTGCGGTGTCCAAACTAAAGTTCTGACAAAAAATTCACTTTAAGTCATTGGATTATTCTTATTGAACTTTGATCATCCACAAAGCTGATATGCCAGAGTGGTGCATTTAATGACGATTTTTCATGTTTCTGATGTCAGGGTTGCATGTAGGAATCAGGAACCCACAGAGGGCATTGCCAACGCCAAAGGGGTCACATCCAAAGGTTAGATGACTGACATTTCGTCTCTGTCCATCACAATTAGTGAACTGCATCTCCATCCGTCACCCCGACAGCATCCCATCGCTGTCACATGCCCTCCGCTGAGCTGAGTGTGTGAGACTATTACCGGTTCTCACATCATCTCATCAGTCTCCTTCCATAATAATAACAACATGGACAGTTGTTTATCTGGATTGCGTCTGGAGTGCGTTGATTGCTGATTTTCCTGTCATTGAATTCAATTGAATTAAACCGCTGCTAAGGCATCTGGGTCAGGTATTTAAGCATGATTTTAAATAAATAATAGTAAAACAAAAAGCAAAGCTTATAGCTTTCTTATGATTTTCAAGTTGAGATAGGGTTGTTAAGACTTAGTGGTTAGCACATTTGCCTCGTACCTCCGGTGTTGGGGGTTCGAATCCCACCCTGTGTGTACAGAACTTGCACACGGAACTCCCCGTGCTTTGGGCGTTTCCTCTGGGTACTCTGGATTCTTCCCCCAGTCCAAAGCCATGCACTGTAGGCACTTCCAATTTGTCCATAGTGTGTGAATGTGTGTGTGACCTATGATGGGTTGTCATCCAGTCCAGGGTGTTCCCCACCTTGTGTCCACTGGTGTAGGTGCCAAGCTCCCCTGTTACCCTGTGGAGAATAATGGATGGAAAATGGATGGATGGATGGATTCATTCATCATCTGTAAGTGTTGGGTCAGGGTCACTATGGATCCATAGCTTAAACTGGGAATTCTGCACATAAGGCTGGAATATACTCTAGTTGGGACACCAGTCTGTCACATGTACCATGCACAAAACTATATAGGGGCAATTTAAAGTAGCCACTTCACCTACTTGGTTGTTTTGGGGATGTGGGAGGAAAAGAGAGAGAACACAGAAGAAACCCACACAGACATGAGTAACTATGCACAGACTCACAGACTATTACCCTGGCTCAGGATTGAACTGAGGACCTTAGAGCTATGAGGTGGCAATGCTACCCACGGAACCACAGTGTAACCCTCCACCAAGATCTCATAATTACTAATTAGCATAAATAGCGATTTTCATCAACTGAATTCCTCTGGTTTCCTCAAACCTCCCCAAAACATCCCAGGAGGTGGATTGGCTAACTACATTAGCTTTAACAATAAATGTGTGTGTGTGTGTGTGATGCACTGTGATGGACTGGTGTCCCATCCTGCATGTATTCCTACCTCACCAACCAGCTCTGTCTCCACCACAATCCTGACCAGGATAAAGGGGCTACAGAAGATGAATAGGAGGAGGACAATAGAAGAGGACTAAGGGTAAGTTTAACAGTTATATTGTTTCTTACATTGTTCATCTGAAATCCAGTCAAATCACTCCAGCTTGTTTGACATTAACACCCGCCCACCTTCCAAATGCGTTCATTTACCAACCTGGCAGTTAATCCTACAATGTTGCCAAATCTGGGGGAAAACAGTACATTACACAGTCTATCCTTACATGTAACAGAATGTTGCAGAACATCTCCTTGTACATGACACATTTTTTTTCACTCGTCTTGACTTGTTGTACCTAGATTCTGATTTTTATACAGTGATATAATACAGTTGATAGTTTATACAATCCAATTTGACCTTGCTAACGCTTGCCGAATGTTGAGACATGCATTTGGTGTGAAAAGAAGAGGTCAGAAAGTGATTGAAAAGAGGGCACAGAGAGAAATGATGAAGATTCTTCACAGAAAAGTAATGGAGTAGTTATAGCTTGGTTATTACCAGACTACCAAGCTAATTTTTTTAGCAATACTGGACACAGTAGGGTAGTGAAACAAAGTAGTTAAGTAGGTAGCAGAAAAGAGTTAAAATCCAGACGATGTCACATCCAGATCCATGGCTCCGGGAGACAAGGGAATAAAATGATGCATACTTTCTGGGTGGGAGGGATGGTTTACTCTCGCTCCGATATAAATCACAACGACACAATCCAATCGTGGGTGTCTGTGACCTCATGTATGTGGAAGAGGGTAGATAGCGCTCTGTATGAGCAGCAGTTAGAAAATCTGGTTTAATAATATTAACTTAAGCTTCAAGCACTGTTCATAATAATTCTGCACATTTTTTTCAGAGACTAGCATGAGCTTTCAAGCAGGACAGTTTTTCCCGCTTTAAATTCAACTTGAAGTTTTTTAACTAATTCCGCCCACCCCTGAATAAATCGTAACTAATCCCACCTGCTCCCGAATAATATTAACCAATCCCACCCGCTCCAGAGGGAATTTTAACTAATCCCACCCACTCGCAAAAAGGAATTTCGACTAATCCCATCCACTCCCGAATAACATTGACTAACCCTGCAGAAATTTCCAATCTTGCCTACTCCTGGAGGAATTTGAACAAATCCCACCTGCTTACAGAGAAAATTTTAACTAATTCTGCTGGTTCCCAAAGAAATTTTAACTAATCCCACCAACTCCAGAAAGAATTGTAACGAATCCTGCCTAGTCCCAAACAAATTTGGCTTGTTTCCGAAGGAATTTGAATTAATCATGCCTGTTGCTGCAGACATTTTAAACCTTGCATGCTACTGAAAGAATTTGAACTAATCCTGCCCTTTCCCAAAGACATTTTCACTAACCCCACACGCTCCTGAAGGAATTTTAAGTAACCTTTCCATTTTGCAGAAGGATTTTTACTATTCCCACCAACCAAGCAGGAATTCCTGAAGGAAATTTGATGAAATTCAGTTGAAATTTTGACGTGTGATTTTCTCATGCATGTCACATATTTTTCACATGTAGTTCATGTTTTTCATTTTTAGATTTTACCAATGATTTATTTTCACATAATTATTTTTACACGATTCATTTATCATCACACGAATCTGTCAAGTGATGACATATTACTCACATAATCACACTTGAAAAAGTAGTTCATGTGTGAAGTGTATTTGATTTTTCCACAAGGACCACCTGCTCCTACAGCTCCTCATTTGAACCCAGCAAACTGACTGTTTTTCAACCCAAAGGATGGTTTCATTTTGACAAAAATGCTGGGTTCACTTTATTTCATAAATAGGTTAATATCTTCAAGGATATGTTTACCCTTTGAAAATGTCAAATATACCACATTATAAACAAATATGTCGGCAAGATATTTCCTTTATTTATACACAAGAAATGTGTCTAAATATGTTCGGAAATGTATTGCTCGAGCTGCTAAAGTGGTGTTTATATGTAGACTCAAATAAGTCATATATTTAAGACAAAAATGTCAGATTTAGTTCAAAGGAGACGTTTAAAATATCGAAAAAAAACTGAGTCACCAACTTACGATCCAGTGGGCATTACAAATAAGTTAGCCAAAGCTAATGAAGATAGCGGTGCATTTAATGTCATGTAAAATGGACTGTTATTGCACATTGTTGCTTTTGGTGGTGTACAGTAATGGTTTTATAGATAAATATATTGACATGGACCTTCAATCAATCTTTTGTTCATTTAATTTAACACACCTGCGTGTGTCATTTTTTTCATACGTATCTGCACACATTAATAAACGCCAATCACCTGTACATTTCCAAGCATAATTCATAGCACAGATTTACATTAAGCCACGCCCACAAAGCTCAAAATTTCACAGATAATGGCAACTAAACGGTGAAAGAACACCTCCTAAACACCTTTTACTGAGTTTCACAAAATGTTTGTGAAAGTGGTGTGTAATTGAAATCAATAAACAATTTAAACTTGACTGTGTAATTGGTATATAATATCGCAGTAACCGATTGGTCAAGGTTCACACTAACGTGTCTCCTTATAT
Source organism: Noturus placidus (assembly GCA_022414735.1). Taxonomy (NCBI): domain Eukaryota; kingdom Metazoa; phylum Chordata; class Actinopteri; order Siluriformes; family Ictaluridae; genus Noturus; species Noturus placidus. Next base: position 51,130 of record JAFFST010046126.1, on the reverse strand, counting down.
GGAAATGTACACAAACTCAGGAGGTAGACTGACGGCTAAACTTGGTAAACTGGGCGGCTGTGGCTCAGTCGGTAGAGCGGGTTGTCCACTAATCCACTAATCGTAGGGTTGGTGGTTCGAATCCCGGCCCGGGTGATCCCATGCCGAAGTGTCCTTGGGCAAGTCTCTGAACCCTAAGTTGCCCCCGATGGCAAGCTAGCACCTTGCATGAAGCTCTGCTACCATTGGTGTGTGAGTGTGTCTCATTTGTAAGTCGCTTTGGATAAAAGCGTCTGATAAATGTAAATGTAGTTAAGGACAACACATTTTGTGTTGCTTTTAACACAATCAGTGTGTTAGTACATTTCCACACAAAGATGTGTTAAAAATAACACAGATGTGTTGCTTATACAAATGTTTTTCCCTACAATTATCCTAAAATGTCATTTGTTTGTATGCTTAAATTCTACTAAAAGCTCAGGAAATAAACAAGCATCCATCCATCCCTCCATCTTCAGCCGCTTACTCCTTTTCAGGGTCACGGGGAACCTGCAGCCTATCCCAGGGAGCATCGGGCACAATGCGGGGTACACGCTCGACAGGGTGCCAGCCTAACATGCATGTCTTTAGACTGGAGGAGGAAACCGGAGTACCCGGAGGAAAACACACGGGGAGAACATGCAAACTCCGCACACACATGGCCCTGGCAGGACTTGAACCCCAGACCCTGGAGGTGTGAGGCGGACGTGCTAACCACTAAGCCATAAACAAGCAGTTGCATGAAATTCAGGTGACATTTATTAAAATCATTGAAATATTTGAACAGATGTAAGAATTGGAGTTGATGAATCTTCTGACAAATCTCCCTGCTATCTGGGAAGACAAGAGTCCCACTCCCTTTCATTTGAAAAGCTGTAAAAGAGCAAACAGAGTGTTGGTTAGTTGTTAGCTACAAAATATGGACAAATGCCTTTGGGTGTTAACTGAGAAAGTACGCAACAAAATCCCAAATTGTGTAATTTTGGAAATGTGACCTCCACTCTCCTAATGAACAAAATGGCGCTGTAGACTCACCAGGAAAATCTAGCTAACTTGCGAAAAATTATTTTCCAGTCTTTAGCACCTCACCGCTAATTTGTTTGCACAAACTAATCAATTTAACCAACATTGCAGAGATAGTGGAAAGCATTACAACCTACTCTAACCCCCAACCTCTCTTTTTGTCAAGTTAACCTTGTGAAAAACTTTTGGCCTCGACATTACTGCGCTAGCTCAGTTCCATTAGCCACTGATTGTCTGCACCTGTTACCGAGCATTTGCATTCACCAAATATATGAAGAAACACTTCTCTAACCCGTCCTCCTAATGCTAATTACTACAGCTTGCAACGTCCTTGCTAAATGTAATTAACGTTAACCCACTCTCTGTATTACATCATGATGAATAGCTGTAATGCTAAGTTATGGTTAACTCTCAATGAGGGCTAACAATATAAGGGAATGGCTAACAATATCGCAAGCTACTGTATATGCTAAAGTAATGTTATTAACTTTGATTAAGGCTATTCATCACTCATCCCTACTGGTGACAGCATCCAGCTAGCTAACCCTAACTCAGAGCCTCAGATACGATATAGACCCAGAGAATTATAGAATAACTTCAGTCCATATTTCACAGCCGACATAAACACATGACACTAGTACTGTAACGCTAACACTGAGGACGCAGTACATGAAGTTAATTGTAATAAGTGAAGTTAATTATCACTCTCTGAGTTACTGTTTTCCAATGAATACATTTTGAAGAGATCCTTACCTAAATATCACAAACTCAGCCAGGTATTTTCATCAACATTAATGCTAAATAGTAATGAGCGCTAACTTACTTGTGTTTATTTGGGGGTGGGGGTCAGTGAAAATGACCCAGCCACTAACCCAACAGTTGCGTTACACAAAACTTCCCAAAACCTGGGGAGAGACTGAGAAAATAACCCAATTAAATGACCCAAAAGGCTTAACCCAACGTTTGGGTAACCGACATATTTTAGAGTGTATTGTTTGTACTTGTTTGTGTTATTTTTATTCATCTAGATGATTTATCCAATTGGTAAATTAAACCACAGTGACTGTAACCAGAATAAAGCATTTATTGAAGAACGCTGTAAAAACATCAGATGAAGCCGAGTGAGCACTGTGCCACGTTCTCTACGCTCCAGCGTGGCCTTTCTTTGTCCCACATCTGATAACACACGTATCATTAGGTATGCGCCTTATTCCTGAATATGTAGCGTGGATGAGCTGCAGCGAAGCGTGAGTGTTGCCGATTCTCTGTGATTTCACAGCCTTGCTTCAGTACTCAGGGGGAAGTTTGTTTTCATCTGGATGACTAACATGCACTTCAAGTGCCACTATTTACACTAAACTCATGCTTGGTTCAACCAACCCTAGACTTGTTAACAAAATGTTTCATTATTTATGCTTCTGTAAAAGCCATGTGATTTTTTTTGTTTGTTTTATTTGGTTATGTAAACAACTCGTTTCTACAATGTATGACAATTAGTGAAATAGCCGTTGATGGTGTTTGGAGAGCAGCATACAGGCTCGCTGAGTCACTGTGATGGCACGGGCTTTGAAAGTGGCCCATTGGAGGTAATGAATTCAGATTGGCCCTGTGTGTACCCTTCAGCTAGCATTAATGCGAGGCGAGGGTTGTCGCCTGGGCTTGTCACAGAGAGACAGAGATGTATGAGGCCTGGAGATATAATTCAGTCTGGCAGAAAATTATTCAATTATGCCTCTGATGCTTATGAATATGACGATGTCTGTCTCAGGTCAGGTGACGGGAGGTAGACAGTGTAATAAGATGTGCATGTTTGAATTGGCCCTGTCGCTGTGTGTTTCTGGGGGTTGGGGTGTGTGCAGGAGTGTATTTGTTTAAGCGGATACCGTGATTTAGCATGCGCTCAATGTTGTGTGGCTTCTTAACACAATAAGGTCTATTATTGAAGCCAACAATTGTGAAATTGTCTTCTGGATATCGACACCTTTTAATGAATATTCATACTAGTATCAGTCATATTTAAGCCATTTGGTTGTTGTTAGGTTTATCCATCCATCCTTCAACCGCTTACTCCTTTTCAGGGTCACGGGGAACCTGCAGCCTATCCCAGGGAGCATCGGGCACAAGGCGGGGTACACCCTGGACAGGGTGCCAGTCCATCGCAGGGCCAATCAGCCTACCATGCATGTCTTTGGACTGGGGGAGGAAACCGGAGTACCCAGAGGAAACCCCAGACACACGGGGAGAACATGCAAACTCCGCACACACATGGCCCTGGCGGGACTCGAACCCCGGACCCTGGAGGTGTGAGGCGGACGTGCTAACCACTAAGTCACCGTGCGCCCCTGTTGTTAGGTTTAGTGAAGAATTATTTGACAGAATCCCCCCCCCCCCCCCCCCCCC
>JAFFST010046126.1:30345-40760 GCA_022414735.1 Noturus placidus | reverse complement strand
CCGGGCCGGGATTCGAACCACCAACCCTACAATTAGTGGACAACCCGCTCTACCAACTGAGCCACAGCCGCCCTATTTGACTCCTTTCCTTTTAACAGCAGCTATATGATGTCGAGATCCATCTTTTCACACTGAGGACAACTGAGGGACTCGGACATGACTATTATAAAAAGTGCAAACTTTCACTGATGCTCAAGAAGGCAACACGATATAGGATTAAGAGCCAGGGGGGTGTAAACTTCTGAACGGGATGATCGGTGTAAATTGTTGTTTAATGTGTTGCATTCTGAGATGCTTTTCTGCTCAGCCTGGTTGTAAAGAGAGGTTGTTTGAGTTATTGTAGCCGTTCTGTCAGCTCTGGCTGTTCTTCTGACCCCGGCCCCTATCAACATGTTCTTGTGCAAACTCCAGAGACTGCTGTGTCCCAGGAGATCAGCAGTATCTGAAATACTCAAACCAGCCTCTCTGGCACCAGCAACCATGTCACAGTCAAAACCACTGAGATCACATTTGCCCTCAAAACTGATGTTTGATTTGAATATTAACTTGATGTGTATCTGCATGATTAAAATATGCTGTTGCCACACGACACCATAATGTACACCGATCCGCCATAACATTAAAACCACCTGCCTAATATCGTGTAGCCACATTGCCACCGTGCAGCCATCTTGTGCCCCAAAACGGATCTGACCCATCAAGGCCTCCACAAGACCTCTGAAGGTGTGCTGTGGGATCTGGCACAAAGATATTAGCAGTTGCAAAGTGGGGCCTCCATGGATCGGACTAGTTTGTCCAGAACATCCCAGAAACGCTGGATCGAATTAAGATCTGGGGAATTTGGAGGCCGAGTGAACACCCCGGGGCAGTTGTGGCTCAGGTGGTAGAGCGGGTTGTCCACTAATCATAGAATTGGCGGTTCGATTCCTGGCCCATGTGACTCCACATACCGAAGTGTCCTTGGAAGTCACTGAACCCCAAGTTGCTCCCGATGGCAAGCTAGCACCTTGCATGGCAGCTCTGCTACCATTGGTGTGTGAGTGTGTGTGTGTGTGTGTGTGTGTGTGTATGAGACACAGAGTAAAGCGCTATATACGTGTGCCATTTATCTCTTCGTCATGTTCCTCAAATCGTTCCTGAACCATTTTTGCAGTGTTGCTGGATGCGTTATCCTGCTGAAAGAAGCCTTTGCTATAAGGGAATACCGTTGCCATGAAGGGGTGTACTTGGTCTGCAGCAATGTTTAGGTAGGTGGTATGTGTCAAAGTAAAGGCCCAATCACACCAAAGATGATAACTATAAAGATATAGTTCTAAAAGTCGTTCTAAATTTAAAAGCGTCAGAATGATTTTTTCCCCCAGCTGATAATCGATAAAAAACATTGACAGCCAATCAGAATCTATCCTGTTTTCAAGATCTCGCACATTTAAAGCAGCAGACGACAGAACTGCAGCGCGTGCTTAGAATAAACAGGACAATATTGCGCGTTGGACACTAATATACTTATCGTTGTCTATAGTTATTGTTCTTGGTGTGAACAAGTCTTAATATCCACATGAATGCCAGTCATGCATTGTGTGTCCTGACAGCTTTCTATCAGAGCCAGCATTACATTTATATTTATTCATTTAGCAGACGCTTTTCTCCAAAGCGACTTACAAATGAGACACACTTACACACCAATGGTAGCAGAGCTGCATGCAAGGTGCTAGCTTGCCATCGGGGGCAACTTAGGGTTCAGTGTCTTGCCCAAGGACACTTCGGCATGGGATGTCCCGGGCCGGGATTCGAACCACCAACCCTACGATTAGTGGATTAGTGGACAACCCGCTCTACTGACTGAGCCACAGCCGCCCTAACCTTTTCAGCAATTTGTGCTACATTAGCTTTTCTGTGGGACCGGATCAGACAGGCTAGCCTTCTCTCCCCACACGCATCAATGAGCCTTGGGCGTCACTGGCTCACTGGTTGTCCTTCCTTGGACCACTTTTAGTAGCTACTAACCACTGCATACCAGGAACACCCCACAAGATCTGTCGTTTTGGAGATGTTCTGACCCAATCATCTACACATCACAATTTGGCATTGTCAAAGTCGCTCAGATTATTACACTTGCCCATGTGTCCTGCTTAAAACACATCATCTTCTGAGAGCGATCTGTTCACTCTCTGCTTAATAAATCCCACCCCTTAACAGGAGCCACTGTAACGGGATAATCAATGCTATTCTCTTCACCTCTCAGTGGTTTTAATGTTATACCTGATCGACGTAGGTTCTAAATGGTTTGAATTACAGTATAATATGTGAGCATACCTAATTCAGCTCCTACTTGGCGAACCGATCAGCTTTGTCTTTGTGAAATGAAATATGCATCACGCAATGAAAAGTACTCATTGTTTTTTCAGGATCTTTAGAAGAACCTTTCTGTAGCCAAGCCTGATGTCAGAAGAATGAGAGAGCCTACAGTAAGATATATGATTGCATTGTAATCTCGCACATTCTCGAGTCGGAGCAGCAACAGGAAATGTGATGGTTAATTGTATATTTCAAAAGCTGTAATTGCTTTAATTCCCTGTAATTAATCAGTAATTGCGGCAAGAGTGCTTTTCAAGGGTTTGCTCGAGTTGCACAGACCTTTTCAATATGCAGAGTGTGAATATAGATGAGAGAGAGAGAAACTGAGAGAGAAGGAGAGAGAGAGAGAGAGAGAGAGAGCGAGGGAGGGTAGTTGAGAATTTATCTCTTCTATATTTAGTGAACCCTGGCACCATACGGCACAATGTATAATTTTAACATTCATCTCTGTTTCATATGCAAACAGGATCACAGGAAAATGAAGCTTGTCTGTGGTATGTTTCCTTATCTTTTTTTTTTTTTTCTTTTTTTTCTAGAGACACTGGTAGTTGTGGAACATCTGCTAGCTTGATTGCTGAACCTACACTGAAATCACACACCCCCCTTATCAATACACCTCCTATGTGATTTGGGCAGATGTTGAATAATTACAGATCTAAAAACAGCAATAGCACCTGGAGAATTCAAGTGTGTTCGAGTGGAAGAAGCAGGGAACTGCATGGACATGGAGTCTGAGCACTTTCCTAGATGACTGCTTTTATAGAGTAACATTCAGTTGGAGCACGAGGTGAGAGAACGAACCATCGGCTTTGAAATTTCATTATTTTATTCTAGAAGCTTTTTCCCTAGAGTGAGTCAGTTTTTATGGCTTCGGGGGTGCGAACCAAAATAGTATACGACTTTTTTTTCAAAACACCTGTTTGTATGCCCTGTGATATCCGGTGACATAAAGAACGCTACTAGAATGAAATGCAAGTTTTATTGAAGGGTTTTTTTTCGAATTTGCATATGGACCTGTGTCATTTGCATATAAAGGACACAATGAAAAAGTGAACAGTTTGATCATTTTAAATCATTCCACGAATTACTTTTTCATAAAGTCGTATGGACTGAAAATAACAATAAACACATTTTTTTCTGTTAAGTAAACTCTTTGGTTACCAAAGCAACCTGGACAAGATCTGCTAGATTTTGTGACCCATCGTCAAAGCACTCCATGGGAAGCATATTTTACATTACTTAAATACCATACCACTACATGGTTTAATCTATGACTATTTTTTAGGTTGCTAGGCAACAAAAAACAGTTGCTTATGTGTGTCTTTTATGTCCAATGGCAGTTCTAAACAGGCCAGTTTAGCATTGTTAGTGTAATCTTGTGTCATAATCCACACATGATCACACAGATAACCTGAGGACAGTTCTCGACCCTGACCAGGATTACACTCGTACTGAAGATGAACAAATGAATGATCCCACTTAGTGGTAAAATCCCACTTAGTGGTAGAGCAAAGATGCCTTCTACAGCTAAGTGAAATTTTACATGAAAATCACACACATATATATATATATATATATATATATATATATATATATATATATGTGTGTGTGTGTGTGTGTGTGTGTGTGTGTGTGTGTGTGTGTGTGTGTAAGTCTGTCTGTCTATCTATCTAGATATCTATATATAAGGAGTCTTAATTGGTCACATATACAGTAGAGCACAGTGAAGTTGTTTTCTTCCATACCGCAGCCTGTCAGGAGGTTGGGGTCGGGGCACAAGGTCAGCCATGATACAGCACCCCTGGGGCAGAGAGGGTTAGGGGACTAGCAGGGTCAAGGGCCCAGCAGTGGCAGCTTGGCCTTAACCGCTAAGCCGCTAAGCCACCACTGCCTAGTATAGATAGATAGATAGATAGATAGATAGATAGATAGATAGATAGATAGATAGATAGATAGATAGATATACTCTGAAAAGTGGTCCCTTAAGTAATACGCTGCTTTCTTTACTGACATATTCTGGAAAGCTAATGTCTGGAAATCTAAAATGTTTCTTGTACTGACGCAATAATAGATAAAAGAAATCATTATATATATATATATATATATACATGTTGTGTATAACATATTTGTGTGTAAGCGGCCCTTTGATTTTCATATAAAAAACCAAACAGAACAGGAAATATTTCTCTGCTGTCTAGTTATGTTGCCTTAAACCTTCATTTTTCAGTTGACCCAATGAGCCGTGACAGTTGCCAAAAAATCTGTCAGCTGAAAAAATGTATTAGGTGTTTTCTCCAAGGTTGTTTTGTGAGCATAGTGTATATGGTGCTAAACCTCAAATACATTGCTGTGGTTTGGAAAGCGTTTTTCAAAGCCGACTGCCTGCATGAACTGTGATGCTGGCACTGCGTGAGTGCTTTAATATAATCAGTGACAGCACATTGTAACTTTTATATTTTGGCTCTGTACGCCTGTATATTGAATTGAAAATGAAACATGAGGATACAGTGCAGAATTACAGGTTTAATTTCAAGGACTTTATAACTATATTGGCAAATCATATAGGAACCACAGCACTTTTGTATACATAGTACCCATTTTTTTAGGGGACCGAAGATGATTGGATAGTTGTCGGCTCAGTTGTTATTTCGCAGGATGTGTGTGACTGTATTATTACATCATGCACAGGAAAGTAACAAATGATCTGGCAGTAATATCTCAGCATGTAAGGTTCTGGTGCTAGAGAATGGAGGGTTGTCGGACACCCACTAAACTTGAATAAAGTCTTTAATCCTCATATATGTTTGGATTTTATTGGATAAGAAAAGTTTCCTTGGATAAAAGAATTTGTAACTAATATAACTAATACCCAATAAATGGCAGGAAACAACGTTACCTTGATTACACAGGTAGATGTTAAACTGCTATGGCGTTACTGCCTGACACACCACCCCCGGTGCCCATAGGAGTACCACTCTTCCATCAGCCTTGCCTCCAGACCTAATGCAACCAAAATCATACAGGTCTCCCTAGTGACTAAGGCTGTAGCGAGTCCCATTGGCACCATTAATACATGCTCAGTCCCACTAGTTCCATATGGTTTCCTCCTGTTACACCTAATACTGCTCAACCGGAGCCATACAGACCTTCCCAGTGACAAAGGCTGTGACAAGCCCACTGACACGGTTAATGCATGCTCAATGTCCTTTAACCTTGTTGGATTTTATACTGTATGAAGCTACCCCAGAGGATTCCTACATGTTTGACTTAATACCCTTGAAACACATTCTGCACTTTAACCGAATAGTAATTGTTTAGCCTCAATTCCATTGTATAAGAGACAGAGGAGACGCAGGTTACATCCTGAGCCACAACAGCTTATATCCTATAGTCAGTTCTTGTGACTTTCAAACAGGGATCTAGTATAAACACTTTAATTAGTTATAATATTAAAGATAATTTAATAATCCTAACTAATAAAGTGGCTCCATTCCACTGTCTGGTGAGACCAATAAAGAACCTGTCCAGCAGGATTATTAGTCCACAATGCTAACATGGCATGATGTACCGCTGGGGTCTATCCTAGGACAGTTTATGTCATCTTTATTGGTCACATTAGCTGATGTGTGGAGGGCATTCTGGTGCACTAGGGCGCCTGTCACATTATCCAGGTGGATGCTACACACTAGTGGTGGTTGAGGAGATTCCTCCCAAACAATGTAAAGCGCTATATAAATGTAACCGTAACTAACTAACTAACAAACACATTGGAAATATGAGCTAAGTTGTGGATTGGTTTTTAACGTGATCGTACAGGATCAATATTACTACATGTCTTCCTCACATTTTAACTGCTAGAGTCCCTCAGGGGTTAGTATGTGGGATCACTCTTTTTCTCCCTGCATACTAAATAACTGGGTTCAATGATCAGTTCTCATGAATACAACGATGACATACACCTTCACTTCCATCCACCCCCCCCCCCATCTGCCCCTTTCCCAAGTCTCTCTTAAGATATCAGGCTGCCGTTCCAACATCTCATCCTGGATGAAGAACCGTCATCTGAAACACAAACTTTACAAGAACTTACATTTGCTGGACTAGTTTTACACCATGTACCCCCTCGCCCTCACTCTAGTGTTGGTCACTATGTACTAGCAGAGCTATTTTCAAAATAATGTAGCTTTTTCCCCATAGCTGTTTTATTCACCAAATATCGGTGTAACACAACAAAATACTACACCACCATTTTCCTTTTTACAAAACCAGTTGAGCATTATTTTTAATCACACGAATCACAAACTGTTGTATCTGTCAGAAACCAAGTTCTGCCCTTCTAATTAGTGTATAACATATTGTACATTAGTGCATGCACCTCAGCTTGCAGAGGCATCTCTGGAGAACACCAAGATCATGGTATAGCTAACAAGTATGTATTCTTCTAGTGATGAAAACCTCCATGTTTTTCAATGTTTACAAGCGTTTCAATGTTTACAACCCTGAAAATAAAATCCTGTCTACAGTGAGTGAAGAAGCGATCAAAATAGCGAACACTTTTGATGGCGCATGACAGCTGACCTTAAGTCAAGACCTCAAGCCTAAGAGCTAGCATTAGCCAGTATGAAACAACAAGCAGTGATTACATGCATTATTATTCATATTGCAGCAAATGCCCAAACGTAGCTGTTTATCTCAATGCCGGATTGACGGATTACCGTATGCACATTATTGTAAACTAGCTAGCTAGCTAGCTAGTTATTTCCACAAATGAACTGAACCAAGAGTAGCTTTGCTAATTAGTTATTGCATACACAGTACAAAAGCATGTTTGTATTATTTTGTGCAATAATAAATGAGTTGCACAATAAAAAGAAAATATCCAAGTTGATATTCTTCAGTTTGACAAAGTACCTTCTTGTGTAGTTAGCTACATTTTCTTAGTAGCTTGCAGTGTAACTAGCTGGCTAGTAGTTTGGCTGTAGTGTAGGATTTTTATACCATGACTAGCTTGTAGCTTGACAACTTACAATTTATACATTTACAAGTTACAATACAAAAAAGTCACAGTCCTTCCAGTACACATGGCTAAGCATCTTGGTTTAATTTAGGACAACAGATTGGTTTTCCAACCCCATCACATCAACCAGCAACAAAAATAACAGATCTCTTTATCAAAGGATCAGAAGAATACAACCTTTCCTGACCACACACTGTGCTCAAGGTCTTATACAAGCCCTAGTTATTTCTACACTTGCCCATTGCAGCTTTCTGCTTGCTGCTGGTCTCCCTTTATAAGTGATATCTCCTCTATAGAGCATTCCAAATGCTACTGCTCACCTGGTTCATAAGGTCCTTCCGCAGTTGCAGCAAGAATCAGATTCAAAACTTGTGAAAGGGCTTTGCACTACATTATCTACACATCGTGGTTCAGAACTACACATGCAAAGAAAAGTTGTAGAGCACAGATTCCTTAAAAATAATGAAATAAAAGGTTTCTACATGAAAAAAAAAAAATACTATAAAGAGCAGTAAACAGTAATACATGAAACTAAGTCAATATTTGGTATGTTGACTCTTTGCTGAAAAAAATGAGGAGTCTCGGGTACACATTCTAGAGTTGTATAAGGAAATGAGATGTAAGTTTTATTGAGCGTCTTGCAGACCCAGCCACGGTTCTTCTGGAGACTTTGACTGTAGCACTTGCTTCTTATTTTTGCAGCACTTCTCCAGCAGGGGAATATCTGCTTATAGCTGCTACAATCTAACTGATAACTCGTTTCGCAGACATTCTGTAACAGTAAACGTAACCATAAATGGATAAAACACATCATGTGTCTTTTTAAAATAAAAATAAATTGTATAAGTTGGCAAAGTGCTGTAGTGCAAGAGGAATAAAACATACTAATGCATGCTTCAGGTGTGCTGTTATAGGAAAATAAACAACGCCACACATGCTTCTTTATTATGTCCTAAACCTGCACACTCCTTCATGTTTTAATTCCTTACTTCATCTACCGCTTACTCCATTTTCAGGGTCACGGGTAACCTGGAGCCTGTCCCAGGGAGCATCGGGCACAAGGCGGGGTTACACCCTGGACAGGGTGCCAGTCCATCACAGGGCACAATCACATACTCACACACACATTCATACACTACGGACACTTTAGACACGCCAATCAGCCTACCATGCATGTCTTTAACCTGGGGGAGGAAACTGGAGTACCCGGAGGAAACCCCAGACACACGGGGAGAACATGCAAACCCCGCACACACAGGGCCACGGTGGGACTCAAACCCAAAGGCGAACGTGCTAACCACCAAGCCACCGTGCACCTAATTATGCACTTATATTTAATTGTTTTTTGTTTTGATTTTGTGCTACGGATTCACTGAGTCTTTATGTAGGTCTTTTGAAACTGTCTTTTTTTATAACCACCTAGATTTGTACAAACTAACTTCTTCACCGTATTCTTTTAGTCTGTGATGCACTTGGTGCTTTGTATCATTGCGTCTTCAACGCTTTTTTCACATTACTCTGGAAAAGAGTGTCTACTAAACGACTTAACATTAATATAAATATAAATATAATTGTAAATAAGTGATGCCATGACGATATGAGCAAAGAAGCTAAAACGGAATAGGAAAAAGTGGTTAAATCTTTCAAAATGAAACAGTGTACACATTGCGTGTGTGGTATAAATATGTGTAAGTGTTCATAAGGGACAAATGTGTTGTGTTTGTAGGCTTTGTGCTTTCCAGTTTTTTAGGTTCTAACATCTTTATTGATTTTGGGAGCTTTGCAGGACTGTGTGTGTGTGTGTGTGTGTGTGTGTGTGTGTGTGTGTCTATGTGTTTGCTTGCAAATCTGTTCTTTAATGATTCCGCGGCTATTTGTGTGTGGGCTGCAGTTTCCAGGGGATCCCTATCATATTATTTCGTTAATAGGAGAATCCCCCCCCCCACACACACACTCACTCCTACATTTAGGTAATCCAGCACATCTTTTTCTCATATATATTGAGAGAATATATATATATATATTCTCTCTCTCTCTCTCTCTCTCTCTCTCTCTCTCTCTCTCTCTCTCTCTATATATATATATATAGTGCATTGAACCTTGCTTGCTGTAACCCTCATTAATTCTCGTATTAAAACACCCACCATCCTCCCACACTCTGTCATTATTACACAGTTTGAAGAATACTCATATTCATACTTGTTCTTTTTCGAGTGATTGTGTAAGATTAATTCCTGCATGTATTCTCCCGCAGATGAAAAGACACAGCTTTTTATTACGGCTATCCGTGGCGTATTTATACGACCCTCATGTTCTGCCAGCTCTGTTTATTGTCCTCGCTTCCCTCCTAACAATGTGTTGCCAAGTAGATATATATCACGATTGTCACATGTGTGGCAAATCCAGCTCAAAAGGAACCTCGCTATCAAATCTTACCCCATGAATTATTTAGCTTGTAAAAGGGCTGGGAAATCTGTTGTAATAAGCTCAAAACCATAAGCCTCCCTAATCACACAGAACTGCGATCCTCACAGGGCCATGTTTTTCTTTGTGTGTGTATGTGTGTTTGTGTATAATGTGATGGTATTTAGTGAAATTTATTCTGCGAGCTCTCTGCATGCTTTGCATATGTTCTCTTGAAAATCAGTTTGCCTAATGCTCGCTTATACGTCGGAGAAATCTCCTGCGCGTTGACACAGGGGCATATCAGCTCCCAGATAGCTGCCGAGCTTTGAGGATAATTATGGATTAAGGCTTGGAGCTGCTTTCGACAGGAAACTTTTTTCCCTCCTGCCCTACTTAGAGAATGGCTGTCAGTAATTTGCCTTAGTTACACAGAAGATCGTTACTGAGGGGTGGGTGGTGGGGGGACTCAGGTTCTGTGTGGAAGTTGGTGTGTGTGTGTGTGTGTGTGTGTGTGTGTGTGTGTATGTGTGTGTGTGTGTGTGTGTGTGTGTCTATGTGTTTGCTTGCAAATCTGTTCTTTAATGATTCCGCGGCTATTTGTGTGTGGGCTGCAGTTTCCAGGGGATCCCTATCATAT
>JAFFST010046124.1:32282-74164 GCA_022414735.1 Noturus placidus | reverse complement strand
CACACACCAATGGTAGCAGAGCTGCCATGCAAGGTGCTAGCTTGCCATTGGGGGCAACTTAGGGTTCAGTGTCTTGCCCAAGGACACTTCGGCATGGGATCACCCGGGCCGGGATTCGAACCGCCAACCCCACGGTTAGTGGAGTAGTGGACAACCCGCTCTACCGACTGAGACACAGCCGCCCAAGCGGAGCTGTGGAGCGTCCATCATTCAAGTCAAATTATGGAAGACGTACACTGTCATCCCAAGGTACCATGTTTAAGGTACTAATTACTCACTGTCAGTTAGAAAACAAAGAAAACACTGACTATGATAATGTGAAGCATAGGTTGTACAGTCTATCAGTCCCATTTTACTCCGTCCAGTGGAAACGGACCACCACTTAGATGCTGCTGACCAGATATTGTTTAAATAATAGAACCATCATCATTGTCACGGTAGGCTCAACAATAGTGTGATAAAGATAATCAGGAAAAATTTGAGCTTTATTGGAAGGGTACATATATTGGGCCTTCATAATGCATTCATAAGCCTTGTATCTTTTTTGTATAAAGCAATGCGGGAGTATTTATGTTATGCTTGTGTCAAAGCTCATGAGGTGACAGTAATATATGACTTTAGATGAAAGTGACAAATCGAGTCTCTCAAATAATAATATCCTTCTCGTAAGTAATGACGCTATCATGTGGATATGTGAGCCTTCGACTAATAGCAGGATTGTACACATGTACAAATGTATTGTTTTGCATCATGTTTGTTTGAATGGCGTGATCCCAATCCAGCTCTAAACTTCGAAATCCACCTCTCATGCAGTTTCCGATAGCAGCAGGTGTATTTGAGCGTCTCAAAGAGCTGAGGTGACACATACAAGAAAGTGCATTTAAACTGGCAGGTGGCCCAATTATCCTCTTCCCAGCAATTAGGCAGCACACATCATCATCATCATCTTCAAGGGCATTGGCAAATATGTTTTCACTCGCGTTTTCCAGTAGAATGAGTCAGCCATGGCCAGCATCACATTTTCCGGATTTTTCTATAAACCTGACAATGACATTAGCCAAAAAAAAAAAAGCCCTAGCAATGTTTGGCACTGACACTCAACAACTTGGATTAGTTGTTTGTTTACCCAATGCCAACAGCAACTATTGGCCAGTTTGCACGTGGCAGAAGGAATAAATTCGCAGCATCCTCCGCAAATCATGTAGATCTGGCAAACCTTAGTTCAGGAGGACATTGAATTGGCAAGCCTTGTTGTCCCATCTGGAATTAATGATGTGTTGTTGAGAGACGAAGGGACCACGGAGATGCACTAGTCCTTCAATGTCTGGTTTTGGAAACATGGACATTCTGGCTAATCGGAACATGCAGATGAGGCCGTGGAGGATCACTGTCCATTCGACAGGCTGGAAACACACCTCTATAAAAACAAGCTGTTGACTGATGCAAGCCAGTTCGAATTTGCCATTCATGATCGAGCAAAAAAAAGAAATAAAAATAAGTACTATACGACACACAGGAGCATAAAACATAATAGTGAAAGAGTACATGAGAGGAAAGAGAATCTCCCAGTAGCTCACTCACATTGCCTGGAAAACAACATCCTCAATAACATCCCCAAAGGATGCTAAAGGTAAAATTAGATCACAGCAAATTGCACCACCATTGACTCAACAACCTGGCCTTCATCAGTGGCATTCATTGGCTTCGACCTGGCAATAATCACCCAGGAGAAAGGACAATGAGAAAGCCGCAGGCACCACAGCGACCGACCATCTGCACTCTCCAGCAGATCTTCAGCTACTTCATGATTAAGGAACCTCTAACCGTGTAAACTTGCCACAGTCGTGTCTTCAGGCCAAATAGCTTTTGCTTCAGTTTGTATTCAGATGAATGGAATTTTTTCCACTGCACATACGGAAAGAAGAACAGGTCTAAACTGGAGCCAGGGGAAGATGTTCTAGATCTAGCTCATTTTCCAATTTGAGAGATGACTGGACAGAAAAAGTGTCTGTAACACCATTATGGTGAACAATGATGTTCTTAAGAAGAAGATGAATTACCACTGTGTCTTTGTCTATATCCTTTAGTTCATCAACTCCTATCAGCTGCAGTAAAATTATTTATTTCCAGTTTCATGGAACTAAAAGTTCTATTCTTTGTGCAGTAAAAAGGACTAATGACTAATTGGTAAGAAGAATATTCTCTCATCACCTCCAGGGTCCGGGGTTCGAGTCCCGCCGGGGCCATGTGTGTGTAGAGTTTGCATGTTCTCCCCGTGTGTCGGGGGTTTCCTCCGGGTACTCCGGTTTCCTCCCCCAGTCCGAAGACATGCATGGTAGGCTGATGGGCGTGTCTAAAGTGTCCGTAGTGTATGAATGTGTGTGTGAGTGTGTATGTGATTGTGCCCTGCGATGGACTGGCACTCTGTCCAGGGTGTACCCCGCCTTGTGCCCGATGCCCTCCTGGGATAGGCTCCAGGTTCCCCGTGACCCTGATAAAGGAGTAAGCGGTTGAAGATGGATGGATGGATGGATGGATGGATGGATGGATGGATGGAGTATTCTCTCATAGCTGAACCTGGAAACATGTCAGTCTTCTGACACTGAGATTTGCATTTTGGCAATGTGGAAATTGTCTAATCTCGACCCACTTCATTCATAACACTTGAAAGAGGCCCGATCAGGATGCACCCAGATCACCTGCAGGGATATGAGGAGATTTTGAGGGAATTAGATTGGCTCTCAGCATCTGAAGGTATCTTCTCAGTTGGAGTCATGTGGGGAGGCTCAGTTGAGGCTCAGCTGGATCTCTCCACAGCACGGCATGTTACACCACGGAGAAATCCACTCACTTCACTGCAGGGGTGGCGTTGAAGTGCATAAGCAGCGCGACACACACAGTGACAGTGAGTGAAAGGAGAAAAGGGCGGATAGACATTCAGATACACAGTCTGAGTTCAATATATCAACTACCGGAACATGTGCAAAGGTTTTTCTGGCAAAAGAACAGCCTATTGGTTTTGCCAAGGATTGGGCTAATTTATTCTACATCAACTTCTCCTAGTCCTCTTTTGTTTTGGTCAAAACGAGTTACATGATACATGTCTGTCACAGTACTACTGCTATGGTAACTGTGTCAGCCTTTTGGATAGCTTTTCTTTATTTATTTATTCCTTTCTTTGTTCAAATTTAATCCTAGAACAAAGTAGCATCACATATGCCGAACTGTACTCAGGCAAAATAGGGTTTTTAGCAAGCTTTGACTGAGCCTTGACAAATTAATGAATAAGTTGGAATATTCATCCAACAAATCCATCCATCCATCCATCCTCAACCGCTTACTCTTTTTCAGGGTCACGAGGGAACCTGGAGTCTATCCCAGGGAGCATCGGGTACAAGGCGGGGTACACCCTGGACAGGGTGCCAGTCCATCACAGGGCACAATTACATACACACTCACACACACATTCATACACTACGGACACTTTAGTAAACCCTATATTTACATCAAAATAAATGTAGCAACCTGAGATACATAACAGTTAACATCTATACCAGAGTGAAAGCACAGAGGTACCATAAATCAGGAATATAGCAACCATAATAAACCAATATTAAGCCCTATTCAGACTGGATCAATTTTACATGAGGAGGCGGGGTTTTGTATTTATTACTGATGTATCTCAGAGATTTCAATCCCATGTGAATCAGGAATGTCATTATTTTTTTTAAAGGTCTGTGTATTCCAGGGTCTGGGGAGTGTGTGTGTTTTACCTACATGAAAAGCAAATGTGTTTCTATTTGAATTGACATCCTCATAAAGATTTCAACATATCCTATGGCAAAAGTGCTTTTCTGTTCAATATTGAGACTTTGTTTTCTATTATTTCCCACCAAAGTCAATAAAAACAGACATTTTAAAATGACTTCTTATTGCTTTACAAACACATCGAATGCATACATGATCAGACATCCACTTGAGTATCATGACAATGAAATAAACCATAATGCACCATCATAAATTTGTGGTACTGACATGGTGCATCCTACACTGTTCACAGTTACCACAGCAAAATGAGTGGATAATCATGGATTAGTGTTTAAAAACAGTGATTACCATGAAGAATCAAACCGTATCATGGTAAAACCATAGTAAACTACGGTATATGAGCTGCTGACCCTGAAAACCAGCTGCAAACCTATATTCGTCCTGTTTTAGAAAATCCATCGTTTTACTGCAGTGGGTGAAGCAACGTGATGATGTAATATTGATCTGCCACCCTTTTGGCTCAAGTTAAAGTTTCTCAAGTTAAAGTTGCATTCTTTAATCGCTTTTTTTTTTCTTTCAAATTAGTTGCTCGGAGAATCTACACCATTCACTGTAAATGCTTCAGTCTGAACGTATAAATAGAGTATATTCTCAATAAAAACAAACATTTAAATCAAGACGTGAGATCATTGAAATTATACCAATAACACACAGGAAGACTAATGCTACCAAGATGTACAATTTGTATTATATACTATATGTACATTTAGTAAAAAACTATTTTGTTAGAGATTTGTATGTTCTCCCCGTTTGTCGGGGGTTTCCTCCGGGTTCTCCGGTTTCCTCCCCCAGTACAACACATGCGTGGTAGGCTGATTGGCGTGTCTAAAGTGTCCGTAGTGTATGAATGTGTGTGAGTGTGTATGTGATTGTGCCCTGCAATGGACTGGCACCCTGTCCAGGGTGTACCCCGCCTTGTGCCCGATGCTTCCTGGGATAGACTCCAGGTTCCCCGTGACCCTGATAAAGGAGTAAGCGGTTGAAGATGGATGGATGGATTTTTTTTATTTATTTATTTCTACATTATCAAGTCAATACAAAAACATTTTAGATTCCCAAACATTAGTTTTATAGCACAAAATGAAATGCTAGTCAGTAAAGAAAGCAGTATATTAAGTGGTAAGAGACACTTTTCAGACAGAAAACACAATGAAAGCTGCTGGGTTTTGTTGCACGTGCGACAGTCAACGTCTCCAGAAGAACCGTGTCTGGTTCTGCGAGATGCTCAATAACACTTACAGCTCACTTCCTTATTAAACTGTATAAATTGTACCCGAGACAATTTTCATTGTTTTATCACACCAAATATTGACTTTGTTTCATTTACTATATATTTTTAAACGTAGAAATGATTCATTTCCATTTTTTTTTTACATGTATATGTTTACTGAGACCAGACTGAACTACAAAAATAAAAGGGCTACATGACCAGGTAAAACTTTGTACATGCCTATTCATACATCTTTACTTTTATAAGGAATAATAATGAAGAAAGTACGATGAATGCAGTGATGCTATTTTTTTATATTATTAACAGTATTCCTGAAGAAGCTTTCCGGAAATAGTCCTCACTGCTTCTCCTAAGTTATAAATAACATTTTAGCTTTGCTTATGAAATGAAATGCATGTACACCGGGATGTTACTATTGTCATTTGTTTGAGAAACAAATTTCAACCATAAGCATTTATTTTAATATCCTTGAAGCCGTGAAAGGTATATATTAAATCTAGTGTCCATTTTGGCGGGTATTGTACACCACCACACACGCTGTAGGTTCATTCATATAGCTGTGTTGGATACCTCGAGACCAAAAGCGGCTATGAAGGCAAGGGGCGAGTAGACAAGTTTTCCTACAGCACAACAGCACCCTATACTGTCCACTAGCAGCATACACAAGTGTACTGATCGTGCTACTCAGTACAATGTGTATGTGGGATGTTCATCTATTATTCAGAGTGATTAATGCGGTACTAATGAGTGATTAAAATAGAAATACAGAATTGCATGAATAAAACTTCTAGTGCTGCAAAAAAAATTCAACTTATGAAATATTTTAGTGGTATTCCATTTATCCATAGTATTTTAGAACAATCCTGAGAAAATATTACTGGTTATTATCAAACAGGGTAAGATTTTAATGTTTATGTGAAGCTTAATTCCAGTACCTGATGTATTTTTGTTAAAAAAAGATTTTTTTTTTTAAATTTTGCATGAGACAGCCCAAAGGGGCGCACGGTGGCTTAGTGGTTAGCACGTCCGCCTCACACCTCCAGGGGTTCGAGTCCCACCAGGGCCATGTGGGTGTGTGGAGAGTGCATGTTCTCCCCGTGTGTCGGGGGTTTCCTCCCCCAGTCCAAACACATGCATGGTAGACTGATGGGCGTGTCTTAAGTGTCCGTAGTGTATGAATGTGTGTGTGAGTGTGTATGTGATTGTGCCCTGAGATGGACTGGCACTCTGTCCAGGGTGTAACCCCGCCTTGTGCCCGATGCTCCCTGGGATAGACTCCAGGTTCCCCGTGACCCTGAGAAGGAGTAAGCGGTTGAAGATGGATGGATGGATGGATGGATGGATGAGACATCCCATAAAACCTCTTGCCTAGGCATTTTTGAATAATCTGTAGATCCACAGTGATTACTGAGAAAATAATGATTCAAATATAAAATGTTTTACTCTTTCATTTTAGTCTTCAGTGCTTAGTTTTGAAAATATTCCCCATACTGTATGAACTATTTTCTCTAATCATTTTGCATACGTATCGCATATTTAACATATTTAACTAAAAATATGTAGTTAGCTACAAACAGAAAGGGTAATACTCGTTTAATTAATATTGATTTATGCTGGATGTCATTAAGTAAATCTTATATATTAAAAGGAAAAAACATATTTTTCTATGTGTTGAGGAGTAGAAAAAAAAAAACAAAGAACAGATCTTGGGGGAAAAAAAGCATCTTAATTATAGCAATTTATTATAAATGCTGCTTAATTAAATGTAATTATGATGTAAAAAAAAAAAAATCTCTAAAGACAGCATTTGGATTATTTTATAACCACAATACTCCAGTGAAAGCAAGGCCGAATCTTCAAGCACAACAACATTCGCTGGATAGAGATAAGGCTGTTTCTCACATTAACTCAAACACTCAAACCTGCCCAAATTCACTCCTATCGACCAAAGCCTAGACTTCATCACAAATTAAATCCCAAATTAAAGTGCAACTTTCCCTTACACCATCTGCTGAGCCTCTCCAAGTTGCCTCCACAAAGCTCAACCCACGATATCTCAGTTCTCAGTTAACTTCATTAACATGTCTATCTCTCACCTAAAACCATCCTCGGCTCTCCAGCTTAATTAAAAAGGGCTGTGTTCACTCGCTACATTATCCACGAGTGTGTGCTTGCATGCTAAAAAGCTGGTCTGTGTCTCTGCTGTGATGAAGAACGAGCGTGCCGAAATCAGATCGCTCAATGACCAGGCGAGATTGCTGCTTTCTGAAATTACAGCTCATGCTCTCAAAACTCCACACTAAACACAACTTGCCCATCTCTCCCAATCCTCCCCAGAGATTAATGGCAAAATAGGCCATGTGCTCAAAATGAAATGAAACTCAGCATCCAAATGAGACACCCACACCACAATGGAACCAATTGGTTTTAGTGATGGGCAATTTCACACTAATGAGACAATTCCACAGTGGTAGAATAACCATCTCTGGGGCCTCTGGTAGATCTTCACCCAAACGCATGTGGTTCCACAGGTTCTAAACACAATGGTTCAGACTGTATATAGTGTAAGAGTAAAACACATTGAGCATCTGGATTGTCTTGAGGAAGGAATTAAAAGTGGACTAAAATTTCTGAAGCAGTGATTCTTGAAAGGCCTTTGTTGTGAAAAGGGCTAACTTGCTTGGCAACTCAGCATCAGGTATACCAAAATCCAAAGAAAATGTTTCTGAATTCCATCTCAAGTTGTCCAATAATTGTAAAGTTGGTTGCTTGACCATTTTTTTAATGATTATCTCTACACATCTGCGATGGACTGGCACCCTGTCCAGGGTGTACCCCGCCTTGTGCCCGATGCTCCCTGGGATAGGCTCCAGGTTCCTCCGTGACCCTGAAAAGGAGTAAGCGGTTGTAGATGGATGGATGGATGGATGGATATCTCTACACATTACATTGCAAAACCACCGTTAGTTTTTTAAAATTATTTTTATTTTACTTGCTTTAACGATGATGGCATGTTTTGTGTCATAGCACACAACAAATTTTGGTTATACAGCTGTTTATGGAAACCTCAATATCTCAGCGCAGGATGGTCCTAGCTCCTTGGAACAAACCCTGATCTCTAGAGCAGTGGTTTTCAAAGTGGCACCAGGGGGCCTCAACAATTTGGTGTGAAAAATAAATTCTCACTCTCAGACAACCACACACACACACACACACACACACACACACACACACACACACACAATCAGTTCCTAAT
Organism: Noturus placidus; assembly: GCA_022414735.1. Lineage (NCBI taxonomy): Eukaryota > Metazoa > Chordata > Actinopteri > Siluriformes > Ictaluridae > Noturus > Noturus placidus. The sequence continues at coordinate 65,849 of JAFFST010046124.1, read as the reverse complement.
GTAATGTAAAGATGTAATTATTAATAAAAAAAGGGGGATATATTCAGAAGTCTAAATTTTTAATGTGTTTTAAAAACATCTTGCAAAAGTGGGCCTCGGTCACATGTTAATGCCATTTGGGGGCGTCGCCCTGGACATGTTTGGGAACCGCTGCTCTAGACTAGAGCGCATAAAAAAAGTTTATATACAGTTCTGTGAAAAAATATTTGCCCCATCCTTTCTCCTGTTCTCATACTAAATAATTTTAGATCTTCAAATGAAATACAACACAAAACAAAAGGCAACCTGAATAAAAACACAATACTTTATTATTATTATTATTATTATTATTATTATTATTATTATTATCTATCCATCCATCCATTCATCCATCTTCAACCGCTTACTCCTTTTCAGGGTCACGGGGAACCTGGAGTCTATCCCAGGAGGCATCGGGCACAAGGCGGGGTACACCCTGGACAGGGTGCCAGTCCATCACAGGGCACAATCTCATACACACTCACACACACATTCATATACTACGGACACTTTAGACACGCCCATCAGCCTACCATGCATGTGTTTGGACTGGGGGAGGAAACCGGAGGTACCCGGAGGAAACCCCCGACACACGGAGAGAACATATTATTATTATTATTATTATTATTATTATTATTATTATTATTATTATTATTATATTTTATTTTTAAAATGCTATCCAACACCCATCACCTATGGGAAAAAACTAAAACTTAAAATCTGGTTGTGCCACTTTTAGCAGCAATAACTGCATCGATTTGGGGGATTAGTAACTACGGGGGCAAATACATTTTCACACAGGCCCAGTTAGTATTGGATAGCTTTTTTGCTTCAATAAATAACATTATAAATTAAATACTGTATTTTTGTGTTTACTCAGGTTGCCTTTTGTTTTATCTTCGATTTTGTTTTCATTTCTGAAACTATTCAGTTCGAGATGCACAAAAACAGAAGAAATCAAAAGACGTTGTTATTGAATTGTAAAAGCAGACTCACACACAGTAACGACGACGTGCATTCAGCCTTGACTGGGAGGATTGAGAACCTCACACAGCCTTCACTTCGAGATGTTAGATGCCTTACAGTGTCTCTCTGGTCTACACCTACTAAGGTTAAACAAATCTCCAGTTCACGCTGATGCTTCAACGGCGGCTCTCAATTAAGAGTCCAATATCTGCAGAGCTCTAATGTCATTTAACCAAATACATTTCCCAGCTCATTAAAGCTCTACGCTCACTTAACCTGCGTACAGCGAAACTACTTTAAACGGTTTTTTATTTCTTTCACCTCACAGCCTCTCTGAGGAGCTGATCTGTTCCCGCACTGGATCCAAAAGTGATTTTACATATTGCCACTTCGTAGGTGACATTTAAGCCGCAATGATTTGGAAAACACGCCCGGGAAGAAAGAAAGGGCACGTAAGGTGAAATTATTGTTTGGAAAATATGATGGTAAAGGGCAATAAGGTGATTTTCATTAAGCACTATTAATCAGGATTTACAAAACGGAATTGGACGTAAATCCGACTTTAAGCCACTAACAGCTGTCTGTATTTGAAATGTGGAGAGATCAATCCACGAGAGAAGAAGAAATAGAACATTCTGTATGGAAACTCATTTGGTACACTCTGGAGATGAAGCTGCATTTATGACTCCTATTTTTTTTCCTCCACAATGACGTAAATTCTTGATACCATTATGCAGATTATTAAAGAATGATGTGGAAAAACATTTTGCTACATGATTAGCCAGTCATCATCGGTAACTGGTCAGGGTCATGATCCGGAGCCTATCCTGGGAACACTGGGTATGAGTCGAGAATACATCCTGGATGGGAGGCAGGAAACCAGAGAACCCAGAGGAAACATTTATATTTGCTCATTTGGTGACTAACAGTTCAGACAGGAGACTACTGAGGGTTAAGGATCTTACTGAAGGTCTCAACCATGGTGGCTTGGTGGTGCAGGGATTTGAACTCACAACCTTCTGAGCAGTAACCCAAAGCCTTAACCATTCCTCCACAGACAATAACCCAAGCTCTGGGGACCGTAGAGCTATGAGACAGCAATGTTACCTGTTGTGCCTTGAAACGTACAGCGTTATTCGATGAAAAACCGGAAATTAAGACGGGACTTATCCCCTCCCCCTTTTAAAATCACCATTAGTGTGTGGCTTGGGCGCACGGTGGCTTAGTGGTTAGCGCGTTCGCCTCACACCTCCAGGGTCCGGGGTTCGAGTCCCGCTAGGGCCATGTGTGTGTGGAGTTTGCATGTTCTCCCCGTGTGTACTCCGGGTTTTCCTCCGGGTACTCCGGTTTCCTCCCCCAGTCCAAAGACATGCATGTTAGGCTGATTGGCGTGTCTAAAGTGTCCGTAGTGTGTGAATGGGTGTGTGAGTGTGTGTACCCAGCCATGTGACTGGCAGCAGCTGCACGCCGGTCCCAAGCCCGGATAAATGGGGAGGGGCAGGGAAAGCAATGGCAAACTACCCCACTACTTCTGCCGACATGCTTTGTGGTTCACGTTGATGACATACGTGGGCCATAAAGTGACCGACAGTCGGTCTCGACTAATCGGTGATAGATAGATAGATGTGGCTTACCTCACAGCCTTGACTCAGCCGTACTTGACAATATGTACCGTGAACAGAAAATCTGATGAGACTGAAGTGCAGAATGAGGTCATCAAAACTATTGACTCTTATTGCTGGTATAGAAAGACTAAATTAAATTGTAAATTTTAAATGCATGTAGGGGCACACGGTGGTTTAGTGGTTAGCACGTCCACCTCACACCTCCAGGGTCCGGGGTTCGAGACCCGCCAGGGCCGTGTGTGTGTGGAGTTTGCATGTTCTCCCCGTGTGTCGGGGGTTTCCTCCGGGTACTCCGGTTTCCTCCCCCAGTCCAAACACATGCATGTTAGGCTGATGGGCGTGTCTAAAATGCCCGTAGTGTATGAATGTGTGTGTATGTGATTGTGCCCTGTGATGGACTGGCACTCTGTGCAGGGTGTACCCCGCCTTGTGCCCCATGCTCCCTGGGATAGACTCCAGGTTCTCCGTGACCCTGTGATAAGGAGTAAGCGGTTGAAGATGGATGGATTTTAAATGCATGTGTCTTCTAAATGTGAATTTTGTCATTGTTTTTAGAACACAGTAGCTTATAGATAAGCTTAAAGCTAACGTTTCATCTGGAAGAACTTCAAATGTGCAACATGACCACAACCCAACTGGTTAAAGCTGGAGCCATCTTATGTTAACCCTGTACGTTTGTGTGAATTCACAATCCTGAGTGGTCAATCTCTGCTCAGGTTTTCCTCAAGGATTTCCCTAGTAGTAAATCCTGTATAAAAGCAGGCTCTAAAAATAAAAAAAGAGCCAATAATTTATAAGACATTTATTGTAGCAAGGGAACAAATTCTTGGTAAAGCTTCATCGACCCTACTAAATCAAACTCCCTTCTGAGGTCCTCTAAAGACAAGTCTTCCTTAACCTCAAACGCTGATATTCTGGAAAAAAAAAAAAAAAAAGAAATGGGTTTAGAGGAAGGAACGTGAGAGTGGAGAGAAAGACATTAAGTGACAGGCTGATGCAATAAGAAGTGTTCAATGTAAAGGGATTTTAAAGTAGAAGACTGGCAGCTCTTACCTTTTAAAATCCTCTGTAAGGGGCACTTCACATAAAACCCTCATCATCTTCTCTTTGCACCGTTTGCCTGACGAGTCGACATCAACTTTCACTGTCCTCTGAAGGTGGATATATTCCTTTAAGGGAGGATTTAGAGTTGTCATTCAATTATATTGTTTACTGACCTAAAGGAAATGAATATACTAATAAGACATAATTGTGCCCTGCGATGGACTGGCACCCTTGTCCAGGGTGTAACCCCGCCTTGTGCACGATGCTTCCTGGGATAGACTCCAGGTTCCCCGTGACCCTGAAGGAAGGATAAGCAGTATAGAAGATAGATGGATGAATGGACATAATTGGAAATTGGGCTGGGTAAAGAAAAATAAGCACACATCATATTTACATTTATTCATTTAGCAGACGCTTTTATCCAAAGCGACTTACAAATGAGACACACTCACACACCAATGGTAGCAGAGCTGCATGCAAGGTGCTAGCTTGCCATCGGGGGCAACTTAGGGTTCAGTGTCTTGCCCAAGGACACTTCGGCATGGGATCACCCGGGCCGGGATTCCAACCACCAACCCTACGATTAGTGGATTAGTGGACAACCTGCTCTACCCACTGAGACACAGCCGCCATATCATATCATATCATATCATATCATATCATATCAGACAAGATATGTCTGGTGTTTTCTTATTTAGTTTTGCACTTGAACAGCAAAGCTAATAAAACTAAGGGAAGTTTATCTCTTCCAAAATCAGTTCCAATAACAAACGCTTCCTTCTACACTTATATACATGCTTTGTAAGATACTTTATCTATTTTACATAAATAACAGGTATAGTTTGTATTCATACATTTAATTTTAAACAATATTATCATTTCTGGTATGACTCTACCTTCATATTTTCAAAGTTGAGGCCGAGGGGACGAACAATACCAAACCGTGCCAAGTAGAAAAGCGAATCTGGTTGTCCAAGATGGCCGTCCACATACCATCAGAGTGTTATCAGTTACAGTGTTTCATTCTTGTTTAGAGATTACAGTAAGTCTTATGGTGTACTAAACAAGTTTAAGGAAAAGACTGTATTAGTATTAGTGTAGATCCTGTAAAAAAAAAAATAATAATAATCAAGAAGAAAACATCAGCCACCAAACATCCATCCATCTTCAACCGCTTACTCCTTTTCAGGGTCACGGGAAACCTGGAGTCTATCCCAGGAGGCATCGGGCACAAGGCGGGGTTACACCCTGGACAGGGTGCCAGACATGTCTAATTTAATCTGTTTTAAAAGTAAAGCTGAGGTTTTGGTCGCATCTCGGGGTGTGTCTCAACCAGCTCCCTAGTTCAGTAGTCAGGGCACTGATCAGGGAGTTGGCCAATTTCAGGGCTTTTAAAGGGCCATTTGGTGCCCTAAAAAAATCCCACAATACACCGCAAAAACCAGGGAGGATCGAAGCTCACTATGTAACCTTACAGGAAATGATGTCATTTTCTGAATCCTCTCATCTCGAAAAATAATGGTGGACAAAATCTCAGCCAAAGTCTGGCTACAAATGTAAGGAGCTAGTTATTGTTCTTGTAGCTCTCAAATGATTACTTACGTTAGCGATTTTTTTTACTTCATTTGACAGTCAATATACATATTCATATCGCGGAAATTGAGTCATCAGTGTCCCAGTGTGTAGTGAGCCAGGGTCCTTACCAGTGTCCGAACTTGTGTACATGATATACCGATTCACGACCGAGGGAGCCGATTGAGACGCACCCTCGGGTCAGGAACCAATAAACTTGCCATTAGTCTCTCATTAATACCTTAATGCTTTCCTTTGTTCCTTGAAGTAAAATCAAAATCGGCCTTCCCACAAACAGTCTCCCCATTAAACCCAACTCTGAAGTCCACTTCTCAATCAGTTTGATATATTTAGCTTTAGACCGCATATGATCTAAATGCAGCAACGCCATCCAGGTGTCCTCTGCTTTACTATCTGCTGTATTTGAGCAGTCTCCTGGGTTGTTTGGGGTTGTAATAAGGCCGGTGAAATGGTGCTGAAGCCACGTCACTAGGTGATGAACCATGGGCTCAGGTGGAAGGGTGTGAGCTTCACTGAGCATCGCTCTCTTCAGCTCATGACAATGGTTCCTCGAGAAATCGCTGGAGGTGACGCTGATATCAGGAGGGATGTGAGGGTATAGAGGAGGGACATGGAATGTGAGGTTCAGGGTTTTTCTCCCGCTGTCTGTGTCTATCGCAGTGCAGATGCTGTACACAAGTCCTGTCTGTGCTGTGTTTAAGGAACAGATTCACATTGCATTAGAAAAGACTAAAAGTGTCTCGCAGGAACGATAGTTCAGCCAAAACTCTGTCCTCAATTACTCACCAACATGTCGTTCCAAACTCGCAAGACATACATATCGCTTCATAAAGTTGGGATTAAACCACTGGAGACACATGGATCCCTTTATTAACTTTTACGATCCCTTTATGAACTTTTTAGAACTTGAAAGTTTTGGTTACAAGGACTGTAAACAGACGGATAGAAATCACCCACGTTTCCTTAAAAATATCTTCATTTGTGTTCTGAAGAGGATCCAAAATCTACGGGGTTCGGAACAACATGAGGGTGAGTAACTGATCACAGTTTTATCATTTTTAGCTGAACTATCGCTTGAACATAATAGATTCATGGTATTTATTCCACAGCACTAATCTGATTGGCCAGGATCCTGTGATGATTATTTCTCTATAACTTACACAGGGACCTCTATGGCAGACACTCCACATAAACTGATCAAGGAACATGTGTAATTGTTCATATCATAAGATTTTTCTGTATAGAGACATTCGTTTTGTCTTTTTGGAATGAGTCTCCAGTGTCAAGTTTCCAACAAGAGGAAGTCTTCCGGACAGAAGACTTTGCTGATTCTTGGTAACATGTTTTGTTTGTTTTTTGGGGCGCACAATGGCTTAGTGGTTAGCACATTCGTGGGTTCGATTCCCTCCACGGCCCGGTGTGTGTGTGGAGTTTGTGTGTTCTCCCCGTCCTGCAGGGGCTTCCTCTGCATACTCTGGTTTCCTCCCCAGTCTAAAGACATGCATGGTAGGCTGATTGGCGTGTCCAAAGTGTCTGTAACGTATGAATGAGTGTGTGAATGTGAGTGTGTATGTGATTGTGCCCTGTGATGGACTGGCACTCTGTCCAGGGTGTACCCCGCCTTGTGACCTATGCCCCCTGGGATAGGCTCCAGGTTCCCCGTGACCCTGAAGGATAAGCGGTATAGAAAATGGACGGATGTTTTGTTTTTGTCGTATTAATTTGAAAAAAAGAGAAAAAAAGTGAGACTGATGAGGAAATAAAGTCACTATAACGAAATTTATAAGAGGAACTCACTTGTTCTGCAGATGTTCAAGAAAACTATATATAACTATAAATGTTTAAAAGGTATGTCGTTCTTAATTGTAATTTAGGACTTGCTGTCGTTGATTATTGTCCTATAACTGCACGCCCCTAACTGATTATTTTTCAGCAGTACAGTTATTTTTTTTTATTCCAAGTTCATTCTTTCAACATTGAATTACATGGATAATCTGTATAACTAGACCATAGTTGTATAGAGTATCACTAGATAAAGTCAATCCTCATTACTCTCACCTGATTCCTCAATCAGCTTAAATTCGTCTTTTCCGCAGAAAATGGCGGACAGAGCGGCCATTTCCCCCAGAGCTTCTTCACACATCTTTAGTGGGCAAGTGCAAAAATATGTCCTAAAGTTCACTAGCTGGTTAGCGTTATGTTCCCACACCTGTATTCATACTAATCCCGCCTCCTCCTCTGTGATTGGCTAGTACTTCTTCTACACGGGCGTGCTGATTGGAAGGTGTTCACGTTACCACAGCAACCACAGAACACGAAGATATCGGAGAGCTGTTTATACAGACAAGTAACGTCTTTCTTCGGATTAATCACTATTTTTAATTAATGAATTCATAAAACAAAGACCTGGTAATGAATCAGGGACTGCTTGTGAATGTTTACTACTAGCCAATCCTAGCACAGGAAGCTGGGACTGTACGAATACGGGTGTGTTAAAAAAAAACCCTGACACGTGGGTGTGTGATTGTGCGCAGAAGTTTGAGTCGGTGTTGCAACACTGACTCCCTAAACTCAGTTCCGGTCTAGAGACGATATTATTATCTGAATTTTAACATAATGTGGAATAAATGTATGATGCATTGAACACAAATGACCTCTTTTAATATGGAGTTTAATCCGTAATGAAGTCTACTTTCACTTGAAACATAAGAAGCACAAGCTGTAGAAATGGCGCATAGACATTCACCAAAGTGCCATTTTGATGGCAGGAATTTAAAATTTCCTAATACATGAAAGTGCAACATGTGCAGAAAAATTAAGAGGTTAATTATTGAACATACAGTGGCCTTCGTACAGTGGGAAAAGAAACCAGATTACAGAATACAGGACATCAGTATGGAAGTTGAAATTTAACCAACCCAGGATAAACGTTTATAATTATGGTGAAGATACTAAAGGAAAACACCTTTAATTATTATAGAACTCCTGTGCATATAATTACTTCAATCACTAATTACATTCCTGTTTAAAAAATAGTAGAATGTGTTAGCATTCTACTACACTATAATTCTTACAGAAATCTTATTAGTGTGATATAAATCGGCATTTGACCTGATTTCATTAATACTTGTTTGCTTGTCTAATATTTACAGCCCATAATAATAATCATCATCATTAGTACAGGACATTTGGGTGTGTGTGCAATGGAAGAGTACAGTATCTTCATTAAAAACAGCACTTCCTGTCAGAGTAAGCTAAAACAAGCCCAAATAATCACCAATAAATATGTATGAATAAGTCTCCTATATTCCCGTAGAGCAGCACAGGTTCATGACGAGGTCCATCTCCACCACGCCACCTTCATGCGATCCCACACGGCTCCTAAAGAATCAAACGCTGGACGGACATCCAAGATGGTGTGACTCGACTTCTGACCTCCGTCGTAGTAGTCGATCACATAGCGCACCTCTTTCCCACACCGGTCCACAATCCAGTCGTGTCTGTCAAACGGCAGCTCGTGCCTGCAGCAAGACGGAGACCGAAGAAGAGCAAAAATAAATAAATAATAAATGTCAGTGGATCTTTCTATGTATTTTGTGGTAGTGGGGGTTCAGAGGTTAAAGCCATCGTTCAGCCAAAAATGATGGAAATTCTGTCATCGATTATTCACCCTCATATTTATAATTTATCAATTTGTATAGCGCTTTTTACAATGGTACATTGTCTCAAAGCAGCTTTACAGAATTTTTACATTTACAAGCAACTTACTAATGAGAGCACATTCACACACCAATGGTAGCAGAGCTACATACATATGTATGTATATAACCTGTGTTGGCATCTCTCCACCGGCTCCCAGTTAAATTCAGAATTCAAGATAAGGTTTTATTATTTATTTTTAAGGGTCTAAAGGGCTTGGTACCTCCATGCATTGCGGAACTCCTTCAGTGATATACGCCTTCGAGACCTTTAAAGTCATCGCAGAGTTTCTATTTAATGATTTCCAAGTCTCGTTTAATATCAAAAGGAGATGGGGCTTTCTCTGTTGTGGTTTGCCTCTTCGTTTTAGAGCCTTGATGCTTTTACATCTTATTTGAAGACTTGCCTCTTCTCTCTTGCTTTTGCCTGTATTTAGTGTGTTTAACTGTATTTGTTTCATATTACTCGGTCCTCGGCATGTAAGGCACTTTGGTCACAGTGTGTGTTTTTAAACGTGCTACAGAAAAAATTTTGTAATATTGTTGTGTTGTTCAAAACTCATAAGGCTTCGTTCATCTTCGCAAGACAAATGAATGACTGTTTACAGTCCAGTAACCAAAACGTTCAAGCTCCAAAAGTTATCCATGTGACTCCAGTGGATGAATCCCAATTTTATGAAGCGATACGAATTCTCTGTGTGCCCAAGAAAAAGGTCTTTATTCATAAAATATCTTCACTTCTACATAGATCTCCGAGGCGCGTTCTCGAGAGAACCACGACACATGCGTATTGTGTTGACGCGAGAGCAGGCAAAAAAAAAAAAAAAAACCTGAAAATCCTCCTCAATGTTGAACTCTGCAGACATCGGTGTTACAAAACTGTCCCTCAGGCATTCCTCTTCCTCTGCTGTAAAAACTGCAGCGCTTCCAGGTATCTCCAGAGCGTCTTATGGGTTCGGACCGACATAAAGGTGAGCAAAATAATGACAAAGTTCTTTTCTGGGTGAACTACATTTACATTTACATTTATTCATTTAGCGGACACTTTTATCCAAAGCGACTTACAAATGAGACACACTCACACACCAATGGTAGCAGAGCTGCATGCAAGGTGCTAGCTTGCCATCGGGGGCAACTTAGGGTTCAGTGTCTTGCCCAAGGACACTTCGGCATGGGATCACCCGGGCCGGGATTCCAACCACCAACCCTACGATTAGTGGATTAGTGGACAACCCGCTCTACCGACTGAGACACAGCCGCCGTGTCCGAGCCATAGCCGAACTATCGCTTTAAGGATCTGACTGGAAATTCAAATCTCAAGACTGTCAAAAAGCAAATGTAGGAGAAGAATCCTAACTTTTATGGTTCTTTCATACCTAGTTAGTCTGTTTCATGAGTCTGAATCAGCGCGAAATTGATCCATTTGGTTCATTTACTGCACATAATTAAAACAAAGCAAAAAAAAAAACTGCTCGCTAAGGGGCATGTAGGGTTGAAAACATACTCATAAAACTCTCTCATTCACTGGAAATAGCAAGAAATGGAGAAACAGGAATATGACCTAAGATAAACACAGTGCAAAGAAATTGAGATCACAAAAATTTACCTAAGCACAGAGAAGTAGGTGCTAAATAGATGACTATATAATTACATTAATTACTATTTATTAATTTTTGTGCATCACATGCAGTATTTATTAGGTTTTGACTTTGTTTTTCCATCTAAATATGCAGAACACATGGTATTTCTGCCGTGCTACAGTTCTGTCCTTACAGATTAGACTATTACAATCGTAAAGCAATCATACATTTCCATTCTCTGTGTTTTCTTATGTACTGGGATTGAAACTCACCCCATCCAGTACCGAAAGCGGGCTCTCGGAGTAAAGTCTTTCGCTTTGCCTCCAAACCTTTTAAGAGCAGGTCCACATGGACACTCCCTTGAGGCGACACACAAAAGTCACAGATGATCAATAACCAAACATCACGGCTTTGGAAAAGAATATGAATCTAAATGTTTTCACTTGGCGCACTTTAAATGGAGAGCTTCCCATCTAAGGATCTCCATCCATGCCTGCTCGTTGTTCTGGTTGTGAATCGAAATGATGTTCGCCATGTCTTTTTGAGAGATATCTTGCTCCTTCCAGAGCCACCTGGTGGACACATTTCAGGTAAAGCATAGCTGTTTAAAGATGAGATCAACTGCATTCCCATGATTAGAACTTCTGTAAACAAGCAGCTTGGTAAGGAGTACTTAATACTCACTCACCCTTTCCTTAGCATCGCATTCCAGAACATCTGCTCAGAGGGATAAACCCAATTCTGGTCTGATCCTGAGCGTGGGATGTGTGACTCTTCTCGCAGCACAGACAGAGAAAAGGGCTGGTCGGGAGAAGGCTGCTGGTTGGCTGGAGGCATCTGAAATCAAGAAGGAAATCATAAAGACATACAGCAGCTATACTGAGAGTACAGTCTGCTTTCATCTCTCCTCTTTCACCTGTGTTTCCGCTCATGTTTTACTATAATACGGGCAAACATCCATGCTAGACATATTCTACTCGACTCCGCTGCTGATGGATGATAAACTATCATCCAATCATTCATCAGTAACCATTTTATGAGTGAATAAATGAATGAATAAGTATCGCACCATGTTGGCAGGGTTGATGTCAGACGCTGTATGTTTGCTTCCTCTAGCTCCTGTCACAGGACATTGCACAAACTCGTAGGCTCGCTCCTGATGTGCTGGCCCATCTGGTACACTCTTGGGTTGTTCTGTAGTGGATGCATGGTGCATGGGGCAATCGGCCGGAGGAGTGGCTAAACACAAAGGCACGAACAAACACAGACGATTGAGCAAAAATCACACTACTTCCCACATTAGCTCCCAAATGTTGCGTACGTGGTTTGCTTATGATGACACATTTATCTACGAAAATAGACAATAGGACACAGCAGTGCTAAACACAGTCGTAGTGGCTATATTGAAGATGAATATCGCAATATTGGCTGTACTGAACCTCATTAAATAAGGTCAGGACACACAAAAATATTCATGTTTACACAACGGCCCCAGCACTAACGTAAATAAGACACAAAGATTTTCTAAAGTTTGCCAAAACCAGACAAATTAAATGTATTATTCTTAATCACCTCTTTTGGCGTCCTGGTGCATGGGACAGCCCGGAGGCGGAGCTCGGCTTTCGTCAGACATCACAACAGCCTCCGCTGTGACTGTGCCAAAGGGACTGGACATCACGTCTGTTAGGAGGTGGACAATGTGAACACTGTCACTGTATATAAACACTCTCAAACCACAACCAGGGCACAATACTTATCTTAATAATAATAATAATAATGTTTAATTTCAAAGACACTTTACAATAGCAATACAATAATACATAAACAATGAACAATCATGGACAAACACATTTATTCATTTAGCAGACGCTTTTATCCAAAGCGACTTACACATGAGACACACTCACACACCAATGGTAGCAGAGCTGCATGCAAGGTGCTAGCTTGCCATCGGGGGCAACTTAGGGTTCAGTGTCTTGCCCAAGGACACTTCGGCATGGGATCACCCGGGCCGGGATTCCAACCACCAACCCTACGATTAGTGGATTAGTGGACGACCCGCTCTACCCACTGAGACACAGCCGCCACACAAAGTGAAAAACAATGAGCAATCAATCAAGAAATGAAAAACACAGTACAGATAGTACAGTCAGAGAAATGCATAGCAACACATTAAGACAAATAACAGTGAGAAAACAGATACGCTTTAAGTCGAGATTTGAACTCTCACACAGATGTGAGATGGATGTGATGCACCGAAGAGTCAGAGGGAGTGAATTCCAGATCTTCGGCGCTACAACACTGAAAGACCTGCCACCCGTAGTACGGAGACAAAATCTAGGGACAGGGAAGATTCTGAACCCAGAGGACCTGAGAGAGCGGCTCGGGTTGTAGGGGAGAAGCAGTTCTCGAAGATGTGAAACCGTGAAGTGATTTAAATGTAAGCAGGATTATTTTATATTTAATGCGAAAGGAAACCGGTAGCCAATGCAGTTCAGACAGGACAGGAGTAACGCGAGCTGAGCGCTTGGTATGAGCATCTTGGCGAGATCACAGAATCCTGCAGTCTCAATACAAAGCCAGAATGTATTTTTTATTGTGTTCTAAACATTTTAGTGATATTTTAACAGTATTAATGCAGTGAGTTTTTAACTGTCTCTCATCACATCATTTTATTTGTGTGTTTTAAACGGCCACAAAACTGCAAAAACTCGAAGACGTAGACAAGATAAGACACAATAAGACCGGAATAGGACCAGGACACGGACAAGACCGGACCAGCCCCAGGACAAGACAAGACCAGAAGAGGACCAGGACAAGACAAGACAAGACCAGGACCAGGTCAGACAGATGTCAAATCTATTGTCCTGACGCCTCCCGCGTGGGCACGCCTCCCGCGTGACCACGCCTCCCGCGTGGACACGCCTCCCGCGTGACCACGCCTCCCGCGTGACCACGCCTCTTACCTTTAACCGTATCATACTGATTTATAAACAATACAACCTGCACTGTGACTCTCACATTAATCAGAATAATGAATAAAATACCCGGTACCTGATTGTAACTCGCGTCAGCTCTGTATTATATTATAATGCGTTTTAATTGTTAAATTCCGCTAATAAAAACATTCCCACGCTCTTCTCAAAGTCGAAGCCGGTGCTTTACCCAGCATACAGCGGCAACCGGCTTCTTCTTTGGGTTCAGTGTTGAAGCACAAATGGCTCTGTGGGGTTTTTATCGCCACCTGCTGGCTGGAAGATGTACAGTCCGATAATTATACACCATTGTTTTCCCAACACTACAACACAAAAGAGCAGAGCTTCACTGTTATTGTCTTTTGTGAACTACATTTGAAGATATAATAGATATCTGCTTATCTCTCCTCAATATTGTTACAGAACATGTAAAGAAATTGCATTATGCAGAGCAATGTGATTGTTGTTTCACTGTGTGAGGAGTGCGGCTGTGTCTCAGTGGGTAGAGTGGGTTGTTCACTAATCCACTAATCGTAGGGTTGGTGGTTCGAATCCCGGCCCGGGTGATCCCATGCCGAAGTGTCCTTAGGCAAGACACTGAACCCTAAGTTGCCCCCGATGGCAAGCTAGCACCTTGCATGCAGCTCTGCTCCCATTGGTGTGTGAGTGTGTCTCATTTGTAAGTCGCTTTGGATAAAAGCGTCTGCTAAATGAATAAATGTAATGAGTGTCAGTTCTCATTTTGCACCACTACTGAATTTCACAAGCTGCATGGATCTCAGAAGCTGATAGCTCCAGCTACCTGTCTAAAATACAAACCCTGAATTCTGGTCCTTTTCTATGTACCTGTGTTATTCATGTTCTTCTCCATCTTGTCAAAAGCATTATGCATGAGCCGGATTATGTTAGCACACTAGCTAAAACAGAGATAAATAAATAAATATACACACAGGGTCCTGATGACTCACTCATTACCCGATATAAGCAAGTTTGAAATACAAAAACTCAGAGAAACACATAAACAACCCTTGCTATCAAGGGTTTGCTGGGTCAACAAATGGCTTAAGGCACAAAAATTATGAGGATAAATGGGCTGACAATCATTCACTATAGCTTCCAATTAAATTAGAAAAAAAGTCTTACCTGTTGAGGAAGAAATACAAACAAAGTAAGTAATACTCCGTCAGTCCTGAATCCATTTTCTTATATAATTTATTAATTCTTACTTTGTTTACACTCTCTCTCCATGTCACTGCTGATTGGCTGTAGATCCTGCCTGTCACCATGTAGTTGGATTTCTTTTAGCCTAAAGTTGGAGCGTGATGAGGTTTTACTGAAGTGTTTGTATCTGAAGTGGATACAAAGTTAAGTCAAGTCAAGTCAGCTTTATTTCTATAGCACATTTAAACATCAACCAAAGTGCTGCACAGTAAAAATCAAATCGGTATAAGATGAAGATAGAATTATATCACATAAAAACACCATCATTAAGAAACCAAATAGATTGAATAAGACAATAGGGAGACTGCAAAAAAATAATAACAAAGTAACAAGACAAAAACAAACAGATATGACGGATGATGGAGATCTTAAAATGACTCAAATGCCTTGGAGAATCAATTGGATTTAAAAATGTCTGTTGTGGGGGAGAACTTTATAATCAGTAGTAAAATAAAAATATAGGACGGCTGTGTCTCAGTCGGTAGTGCGGGTTGTCCACTAATCCACTAGTCGTAGGGTTGGTGGTTCGAATCCCGGCCCGGGTGATCCCATGCCGAAGTGTCCTTGGGCAAGACACTGAACCCTAAGTTGCCCCGATGGCAAGCTAGCACCTTGCATGCAGCTCTGCTACCATTGGTGTGTGAGTGTGTCTCATTTGTAAGTCGCTTTGGATAAAAGCGTCTGATAAATGTAAAATATGGTTTTAAAAAAGGTCAGTCTCGACTGTACTACAGAATTGTCAGAGCAACTTTCAGGAATATCATATTATTATTCTTTTTTTCTACCCTCATTAATGATGTTGTTTTGACATTCTATAACGCCACATAGGCTTAGTGGTTAGCACGTTTGCCTCACACCTTCAGGCGTGGGGGTTCTAATCACGTCTCCACCCTTTGTGTGTTCGCCCCGTGCTTCAGATGTTTTCTCCCCTGTCCAGAGACATGCACTGTAGGCATTGTAATCATTTCTAAACTATCCATAGTGTGTGAATCGGTGTGTGATTGTGCCCTCTGATGGGTTGGGACTCCGTCCAGGGTGTCCCCTGTTTTGTGCCCGTGTTCCTTGGGATAGGCTCCAGGCTCCCCACAACCCTGTGTAATATAAGCAGTATGGACAATGGATAGATGGATGGATGGATGGATAATACCACATAGACTTCATTAAACAAATATATGAAGTCAATTAACTCAATTAAGTAAATTATATGTAGTTACACATTGAAAGTTATGACTTGAAATAGCACATCAGCAGCTTTTTGATTAAAAAAAACCTCTAACTTTCTGTTGGAACCCATTATTCAATATTACTTCAAATCACATGTCATATGATATTCTAGAGAAGACAGTTTTTATACAGGCTGCTTCAAGTGGGTTTGAGTACATACATTCATTCGGAGAATCCATAACTGCAATCATTTTTATAGGCATGCATGGTCCCTTATAGAATGTATAACATATAAGTCATGGCATCCATTTTGCTCTAGTCACAAGCCATGGACGTGTTAGTTCCTTTATGTTAAACTGTGCTGATGTTGTGCTGACTTTATTGCATCCGATAAAATAAAGGCAAATTTGGTTTCGCTTCATAGCAGCTTAGCATCGTTGCTTTTGATTGTCCGGATTTTTATCCTTAGTCCTTCGGTTAATCTGTGAAGAGTTCATTTGTGGTACATATTGAAACTGTTTGCAGGTACACTTAGAGTAGGCGCTGTCAGGACTTGCCAGTTTATCAGGTACACCAAAATTGCACCTTCTCTAATTGGCTGTTTTAGATAATTTATATCTAGCATAAAGTGTAGGTCACTTTGAAGATTACAATTTATGAAGTAAGATTACAACTTACTGTACACCGTCTCTTGATATGCACAATTTGTCAGCCTTCCTTTACTCCATTTAACAATGAAAAGGGGCTCCACATTTTAACAATAAAGTTGAGTTATACCAAATATAACTATAACCAAGATTCAGTCTTCTTTTTCATATTAAAAAGTCAGACGAGTCAAGTGATAACCTGGAATGGCGACAATTGCACAAGAGTTTTGCACTCTCAGATAGTAACTGACACTCTCTGGAAGCCCAACCCCCTTCCTCCCATCTCACGTTAGTAATGTTTTGGCCTGTGCTCATGTTGCTTGAAAGATACCCTGACACAGTGCCCTTGCTTTCTTTTCAAGGTAAATGTTGAATTTTGAAGTTTATTACCGTGAAATAAAATCTATTAACACGTTTGGGAGGGGTACGGTGGCTTAGTGGTTGGCACGTTTGCCTCGCAACATGGGGTTGGGGCCTTCATCCCGCTTCCAAGCTGTGTGGACGGAGCTTGAATGTTCTCCCTGTGCTCTGGGGGTTTCCTCACCCAGTCTAAAGACATGCATTGTCGGTTGACTGGCATTTCCAGTTGTCCGTAGTGTATGGATGTTTGTGTAATTGTGCCCTGTAATTGGTTGGCACCTTGCCCTCCCCCGCCTTGTTCCCCGTGTTCCCTGGGATATGCTCCAGGCTCCTCCACAACACTGTGTAGGATAATCGGTATGGAAAATGGATGGAAATTGAACACTTAATGCTAATCTTAATGCTAACTGTAATGTGATTTTAGAACATCGTTTGTTTGGGCTACAGTGAGTAATTGTACACCTACAACGTGCTCACTATTTGCTCTTTATGTAGGCCCGTGTATAGTGACCCTGTATTGTCTTGCATGCTCCCTCATGGTCGTGGAGGCTTAATATTTAACATCACAGTATTTGTCTATAATTATGAGACACCAATAAAAGTTGGTTGGCTTAACTTTCAGTCAGTTTTTGGCTTCTCCAATTCTGTCACTGGTTTTTGGCATCTGCTGGAATGTAGAACTTTGAGGCAGCCCCGAAGGATCTTGCGCATCCACATGACATTCATGATGTCAAGGCAGAGGCTGCTGATTATCCAGGCACTACGAGCCTCCAGTGTGAGTCTGTAGAAAGCCTCGGTACCATACACACTGTACATTTGGCTGTAGTAGACTGGGATGACTGCGATCCTCACCAGGAAAAAAGAGCACGCCATGGCTACTCCATTAACAAGACTGGGTTTGGAAAGCTTGTCGTAGACCAGAACCTGAAGAAACCACCTGAAATCACATCATGTGGTTACTATTAAGACAAACATGACCTCTGAGTTAGTCATCCTAATGAGCAGTCAGAGATGACATTTGAGTAGGCATGTACGATATTACGTTTATGATAACTATCTTAAGTTTTTCCTGTTTTATGATAATGTCACAATTTTAAAACGTTCATGTTCTGGCTGTTGTGGTTGTCAAACTTTTACTAAATTATCAGAACAAAAAAAAACAGACTTTTTGCTGCTACTTGGTTATGGGTATGGGGTTCTAAACATCTATTAATTATCACACTAATCTTATGTCCATTCCAGTCATCTGTCAGGCTGGTAGAAAATGAGCTAGAACCCTGAGTTCTTGTTTTTGAATGTATTGTGGAAAAAAATATCTTCCAGATAGGTCATACTTTACAGTTAAGGGCAAGTTTGCATCCCCGTTGTTTCTGAATAGAATAAAGTACCTCCAATATACTTCCATTTTGCAATGTATGTAAAAAACAGTACAGAAACAACACAAAATGTTAAAACATAGACCTTGGGTGTATCCTGTAACGAGACACTAATCCAAAAACACACACAGAATCAACGGTAACATAGACTGAAATGATGTCTCCAGCTCTTTATTAACCGCTTCATCCTGTTAAACGTTGACGTGGATCTCAAGTGTATCCTAGGAACAAAATTTTGTATTGCCAGTCCACCTACTGTGATGTTTCTTGGGATGTGGCATTGGGAGAACATGTAAAACGCCATACCGACAGTAATTTGAGCTCAGGATTGAACACTAGATGTTCTGAAGTTATTAGAGAATATTTATATCGCATTCAAAAAAAGGGGTGCAAACTTATGCACTCAACCATATCTTGGGAATCCAAGTACTGATCAGAAATGTGTCCATGACAATAATGCTCTGTATGTTCTACTGTATATTACTCCATATCTTGATATATCTTATCAGAAGATGCCTGAGTGTGTGTGTGTGTGTGTGTGTGTGATGTTATATAACTTTTATATAACTCACCTCTGGTTCACAAAGGGAGTGGAGAATTCAGCAAGCAGACGGAAATTGGCAAAATAGGGCAATATTCCCTGAGTCTAAAAATAAATAAATAAAATCACATGAATAAAGTGATCATACACTAGTGTTCAGAATGACTGGACTCCGTCATGTGACATTCATTTTGTTGTCCATTTCAGTACATTTATATTTCTAACCCTAAATATATAAAATTCTAATATGATGCTCATGGGTTTTATAACATTTGTAGAAATTAAAATGTTAGATATGCTTAGGAAAATGACAAAATGATGTAGAAAGTTGTTTAGCATTCGAAATAACATTAAAATAAATTACATTATTGTTAGAATAAATAAACGTCTCGTATTTAGAAAGAAAATGGTGCAAAAATCTTCAAATGAACACTTAATGGAGAAATAAGCGTACAACACATATACAAAGATAACTGCAGTATATTAGATATCCATTATCCATTTATTATTTTTACAGAATTGTTGGAATGCAAAATAATATCACTAATATTAGCACCCTTGATAAATATGAAAAAATAAAAATCTTTATTGTTTAATAAATTGTTTTATTGTTTTGATCTTTTGCTCAAAAATTCAGAAAAATACTCAAATATAATATATAATATATAATATATAATATATAATATAATATATATATATAAAATACTAAAATATAATATATTATATATACTGTATATATATATATATATATATATATATATATATATATATATATATATATATATATCCTTGCTAAGATTCGTAGACGGCATTGTATTTGTTTGTAGTTTATATTATTTAGCAATTTGATATTTTATTTATCTGACAAAATAATAAAATAATTAGTGTTTAACATGTGAGAGATGATTTGAAACATTTGAAATAATAGTGAATATTCTCAGTAAAGACAAAAGATAAAATGGTTGTGTTTCCAGCCAGTGTACATGGAGAACATGTTTTCTTTCTCAGTCATTATGGAAAGCACTGGTGTGGAACGTTATCACTGAACAACTCCTGCACATAGTCAGTCTTGAGGGAATCCCAAACACGTAAGAGTTTCATTTACACACACCAGAGCCCAAAAATAAATCCTTGGTTACCTCAGGTAACTCAGGTAGCCTGGGAGCAGGAATAAAAAAAAATAATTAACAATTATTTAATAAATCATTATACAGTGCCTTGCGAAAGTATTTTTTGACTATATTTGACTATATTTCTGATCGGTATGTACAGAAGCCTTGTAGTTCACTTTGTAAGATGATTTTTGTTTGTACATGTGCTTTTTTTGTTTTATTTATTTTTAATAAATTTGCAAAGATTTCAAACAAACTTCTTTCACGTTGTCATTCTGGGGTATTGTTTGTAGAATTGTGAGGAAAATAATGAATTTAATCCATTTTGGAATAAAGCTATAACATAATAACATGTGGGAAAAGTGAAGCGCAGTGAATACTTTCCGGATGCAGTGTACATATTAAAATTATGGCATATTACAATTATACTAATAAAAAAATCCAATAAGTATATCAATAATTAGAACACAAAATGTCATTTTGTGGTCAGAATCTTCAATCTGTCAAATCTACAAACTCACCAGTACATAATAATAAGCATAAAGAGCAGCAAGGTGGTGTATGACAAAATACTTCTCTCCTATGAAATCCCAGAAGTAGATCATAAGCAGCAGATCTGAAAAAGAAACAAAGCACGACGTCTAAGCTCCATTTTAACCAAACATGTTCACTTCTGATGGAAAGGGCCACTGCAAATTTTTTCATCTCAAATTTGTCACAGGAGATACAGCAATGGCACGCTTTACACTACAATGATCATTATTCATTCAAAATGAACCTGTGGGTACATGCAGGTACATTTTATTATGTAACACAGATTGTGCTGTTAATTAGCTACTTCTCAACCAATTGAGTAGTTGCAGTAATTGAAAATAATTTTATTGGACGATTATTCTCTTTTAAAAGATTAAGGAACACTAAGAAGGTGAAGAGCTGCTTCTCTTTAAGGCCTGACTGATACACCTGGAGCTGAAAGGTCTGCTGGCCTATAAAATCAGCTGATAGAATTAAGCAGACATCAATAGTGTTAGTTAAGCAGATACTGCCAGCAGAAGATACCCAAACATGCATGTAGTACGAAAAAATATTCAAGAATCATAATCAAAGAGGGTCAAAACACAGGCAGATACAAATAAAAAGACTGACGTGTAATACATTTTCCTAAACAACATAAGGGACAACACCAAAACCAAAAACTCAACACCAGGTACAGTATTGGCACAACTAGAAAACGCACCACTCATGAACACACCTTTATACATGGAATACATCACCAAGGACACCAAGCAGTGATTAAAATACAGAATTGCAAGGAATAGCAAGCAAACAGGTGGAACAAATAACCATCATAGCAAGAGAAAATGAGAACAAGAAGCACTGACCACAGTGTGAATGTATGTAAGGAATGTAGTGGAGTATGATGAGTGAACAGGGATGGAATCTGGGAGGATTTGACATATTGACATACTGAGAATAGCGTTCATACTGAACCCCACCCGAAAGCAGTATTTCATGTATGTAGTGTTCAGTATGTCATCAACATGAATATTTCCAGCCAAATTAACCTGCTACTCAGTGTTTACACTGCAGTATTTTCATGTAATTGTTGCCACTAACCCAAAAACATACCTTCTATTCATACATAGCAAGAAGGGTGCCTTGGTGGTTGGTGGTTTGGATGGATAAGGGTTCTAGATTCCTCTCTTAGTCCAATAAGGGTTCCCTGACAGGAGCAAAATGAGAGACCCTTAAGATGTCTTGATTTCATTTGTTTTATCTAGCACTTGGTAAATACTAGCATGTTAGTCTGCTAGTTTTATACTTTATTATAGATAACAATTAACATTTGCCCTCAAGGGCAATGTGGCTTAGTGGTCAGTACTTAGTGGACAATCGATGTGCTTGCTTTGCATATCCCAGGTTGGGGGCTCGAATCCCGCCCCCACCCTGTGTGCACGGAGTTTGCATGTTCTCCTCATGCTTTGGGGATTTCCTCCTGGTACTTTGGTTTTCATCCCCCAGTCCAAAGCTATGCATTGTAGACTGTGTGGAATTTTCAAATTGTTCGTAGTGTATGAATGTTTGTGTGATTGTACTCCATGATGGGTTGGCACCCCGTCCTGGGTGTCCTCTGATTTGTGCCCTGAGTTCCCTGGAACAGGATCCAGGCTCCCTGTGTAGGATAAGCAGTACGGAAAATGGATGTATGGATGGATTTGTCCTCAATGGCTCTTTCATTTTTACCTGTCCATGACAGCTTAACGTTTCTTGGTATAGACCAGATCATTAGCCATAATTTGTCCTGTGACGGAACCCGTACATATTTCTATGTGAAAAGCTAGACTGTGTTACCATCTGAACAACTACCAATTTTCCTTCTGGCCATAAAGCATTTATATAAAGCATAAAGCTTTAATATATAACGCATTTTGGTTCACAGTAACTGAAACTCTTTGCACAAACATTCTAATTTAGCAATCAAATTACAGACACAGTACAGAAATAGTACACACTTTGTCTCTCTGAGAGTACTCTAAGAGGTTTTAACTCAACAACTACAACTTAAACTATGTATAGGAACTTTGAAGAACCTTTTTTTCTCAGAGTGTATGTATACAGTATACAGTACAGTGGCATAGCCAGGGATTCATTTTAAAGGCGTTGATGAAATAGGCTATGTACAGTAAAATCACTACATGATCTGTACAATTAAATTGCTAATAACGTGCTCATACATTAGTATGGGTATTACTACACACCATTTTTTTTAGAAGAAATGGCACTGCATATCACTCTATTACTAGTCAGACAGTAGGAGGAGTGGAATTTAAAGTATCACGTCACCGAGTTATTTTTTGCATTCAGTGTAGGTAGGTGGCTCGTACCTTACAAACAGAAACAGGAACAATTCTGATCGCTTAATCCTGTTTCAGTGTGATTAAACAAACTAAGCAACATGTTCATAATGATGACACAATGTTAGTGTTAATGTTGACCTATTATGGGCAATATTACAGCACATCTACTGTAAAAAAATTCATATCAGTTGTGATGTACTGTATGTGATCTATGTTAACCAGTCACAAATAATCATGTGGAACTGTCATAACATATTACAGGGATTCAAACCCAAAATCCACCCCATAGCTACACTTCTGATACAGTGCTGATGTAGCGCAGCATTTACAACATTTGTTTCAGGAAATATATTTCCGATGAGGTTATTCACATGAAATTTTCAGTATTAACTCTAGAAATCCGTAAATATAAAGAATTCACAACGTTAAAGTCCATAAATAAAGTTTTGTGTAATAAAGAGGAATGAAACAGGAGAAAAGTATTGAACATGCTAAGTAAAATTTATTTAATACTTAGTGGACAAGTGTTTGTTTGTAATGACGCTTCAAGACACTTCCTGTATGAAGAAATGAATGGGTCATGGTATTCAGGTGTGATTTTGGCCCGTTCTTCTAAACATATTGTCTTTAAATCTTGTTCAAATGGATTAAAGTCAGGTGATTGACTGGGCCGTTTAAACATCTTGATTTTTCTCTGAAAACAATTGAGAGTTTCCTTTGCTGTATGCTTTGGATCGTTGTCCTGCTGGAAGCTCCACCCACATTTCATCTTCATCATCCTGATGGATGGCAGCAGATTCTTCTTGAGAATCTTCCAGTAAAGGGTTTCATTCATCGTTTCTTCAGTTATATGAAGTCTGTCAGTACCATGTGATAAACAGCCCCACACCATGATGCTTCTTCTCCAAATTTCACTGTTGGTGTAGTGCTTTTAGGGTGATGTGCAGTGCCATTTCTTCTGCAAACATGGTGTGTAGTATGACCGCTAGTCTGCCCAGACTACGCTCTTCCAATAATTCATAGGCTTGTCCAAATGAGTTTAAACAAGCTTCGACATGCCTTTTCTTTAATAAGGGAGTCTCGTGGGATGAGCGTGAGCAGTGGAGTGCATTTCCTATTGTTTTCTATGTACCGATGGTACCTGCTGCCTCCAAGTGTTTCTGGAGCTCTTTCTGAGTGCTCCTTGGCTCTTGGGTTACTCTTCTGACTATTCTTCTGACTCTCTGGTCAGAAATCTTGCGAGGAGCTCCTGTATGTGGCCGGTTAATGACGGAATAAAGTTGCTTCTGCTTGGAAGATTCAAATATGTCTTACTGGACGTTTTTTAATACATTTGTATCCAACTCCATCAATATGTTTCACAACAATAATGTTGTGAAGGTCTTGGGAGAGCTCTTTGCTTTTACCTATAATAAGTTGTTTCTTGTGTGACACCTTAATAATGAAAGCCTTTTTATAGACCATCAATTTACAACCCAGCTGATATTAATTTACACAGCAGAGAGGAGGTATAATTACTTACAGATTTCAGCTGGTCGCTTACCTTACCTTGTCTTGGAGAGCTACTTTTTCATAGGGTGTTCAATACTTTTTTCCCGCGTCATTCCACTTTATTACACATAACTTTATTTATAGACTTTAATGTTGTGAATTCTTTATATTTCCGAATTTCTTGAGTTAATACTGATGTCTGGTGAAAATTTCATGTGAACAACCGCATTGGAAATATATTTACTGAAAAAAAATGTTGACGTGTTCAATACTTATTTCCCCCACTGTATATATATATAGATATCATTATGAACATATAGTATACTGTACATACCTCACAAGGCAGAACACACAAAAAGAAATGTAACCTTGTTATCAATTGATATTTCGATTTAGGCCCTGCAACTGACCTGTGGTATGTTTATAAGGGTAAAATGGTTATAAAGGTCCCCACCTGAGATGAGGTAGCCTGTGGTTACGCCCACGTTCAATTTTACCAGCGTTGGATCTCCCCTTTAAAAAGAGATATGAACATCAATCTACAATTATGAACAAATGTACGATTTTAAACATAAATAATATCACAATAAAACTCTCACCAAATGGGGTCTTTCTTGATAGCTTCATCAAAAACTAATATGTAGAGACAAAAAAGTCCCACGACCAAAGCATGGAATGTGGAGACAGCCCTGTTTGTCAAACACAAAGCTTGCATCTTATAACGTGACAGGAATGAACATAAAAGGATAGTCAGTGTATACACAATAGATAGTTGTGTATACTCAAATACACATGCTTTTACATTCTTGCAGGAAACATACAAAAAAGACATAATAATAAAAGAAAATTGACCTGGAGCTCCACTCTGTCCTCTGCTTGCGTGTGAGTGTGAGGAAAGCCGGAATGAGGCGCTCGGACAGCCATGGGCATGCGGCGTAAAAGATCCACTGAAAGATGAGGAAACTGCTGAGACTAACCAACACAACAGTGATGCTCAGAGGCTCCATAGCCACCTCGTCCTGCAGAAAGAGGAAGTGTGAGAGAGGGACAGAGACAGCACAGGATAGAGGAAAGAGACCATCTGTACACACTGCTGTTCTCACTGCAGCATGCAGTATATTCCTCACTTTGCTACATCATGCTTTGTGCTGTAAAAAACGGACGATTTCCTGGTTTCAGATTTGCAGCTGGGTGAAAAGCATCACTTGTCCCACGTGCTGCTGCAGTAGCTCTCTGCTGCCAAATGCCCGGCGTGGAGCTCCGTTAGCATATCTGCTGATACAGTGCTATTGGACAACCGATTATCGTATAGCTGTATCCTTCTTTTACAGTGACCAGTGGCTTTTGGAGATGCATGTGGAAACGACTGGAGTACAAGCATCCAGTATAATATACACTGTCAAGGAAAAAAAGATACTAGACAGATTTATTTTTGTTCCTGAAGCTGGTCTTTACAGTTCAATCATGCATGTTAAATATGTTTCAATATGTTCACTTTATCCTTTCTAACAGTAGATTTCTTAAAAGTACACTTTTTAACAAGAGTGTATCTGACATACTGGGAGTAATTTTAGTCCTGTTTTTTTTATAAATTCCATAATCCTATCATAATATCTTTAGACAAATAAAAATCCTGAGCTCAGGTTATGCTGTTTCTCGTGTTTATGTTGGTTTCCTCCAGGGTTCTCCGGTTTCCTCCCACCTCCCAAAAACATGCCAGTATGTGGACTGACCTGAGATGTGAATGAGTGTGTGCATGGTGCCATGTGATGGGGTATATTGGTGTCCCATCCAGGATGTATTCCCACCTCACACCAGTATACCAAGGATAGGCTGCAGATCTACAGTGACCCTGACCAATATAAAGCAGTTATTGGAAATGGGTGAGTGTAATTGATCATATTCTTGCTTCAAACACCATAGTTAAGCTACATCCATCCATCCATCCATCCATCTTCAACCGCCTACTCCTTTTCAGGGTCACGGGGGAACCTGGAGCAAATCCCAGGAAGCATCGGGCACAAGGCGGGGGTACACCCTGGACATATCTAATTTAATAATAAATAAGTGATTTTGTTAAAAACAGAGACACAAACAGTCTGTGCTTTAAAATCAGTATTATTTTGGTTATTTTAGAAATGTATTCCATTACAGTTACAAATAACTTCTTAAAAAATGTATGCCAAGTATTGCAATATGAAAGTAATGTAATCTGATAATTTTTTTATTACTTCAAGGTCATATTACTTCCAGGGTCCGGGGTGCGAGTCCCGCCAGGGCCATGTGTGGGCGGAGTTTGCATGTTCTCCCCGTGTGTCGGGGGTTTCCTCCGGGTACTCCGGTTTCCTCCCCCAGTCCAAACACATGCATGTTAGGCTGATTGGCATGTCTAAAGTGTCTGTAGTGTATGAATGTGTGTGTGTGTGTGTGTGTGAGTGTGTATGTGAGTGTGCCCTGCGATGGACTGGCACCCTGTCCAGGGTGTACCCCGCCTTGTGCCCGATGCCTCCTGGGATAGACTCCAGGTTCCCCGTGACCCTGAAAAGGAGTAAGCGGTTGAAGATGGATGAATGGATGGATGGATTATATATTAGTGTTCTCCTGTTCAGTTTGTGTGAACTGGGTGTTCATCACTCCGGACTCTGCTCCTAACTGAACGACAGAGCACTGTTATCCTCTTTGGCCACACCTCTATCACCTCCAGTGTCACTCATAGGGTTCCCAAAGGCTCAGTGCTTAAACCCCTGCATATCATTATCTACATCCGCTGACTTTCACCTCTATGGTGACGTCACACAGATCTATCTCAGCACTAAATCCTTCCAAAAATATGAAACATATCAAAATCTGTGAAACATAGATTTCTCAAGATCAAGTTGTCCTACACTGAAAAGTGATGAGTCCGCTGTCTCTCTTCTCCCCATCGTTCTCCATGGCGTCCCCTTTTTCTCTGCTTAAACCAACAACTTGCCTAGACGGAATGACATTTTGTGTCACGTCATTTCATCTGATTTTTCCTGATGTTTTCCCCACTCACATCATTGTCTCTTATTTTTAATGTAAGTTTATCTGTCTCTGACTGGCAGTCTATCCTGGATGTGTTCCTGCGTCATATGTTCCTGCGTGGTATAGGCTCCAGCTCAATGACCATGACCAGGATGAAGCACTTACTGAAGATAAATGATAAACACAAATGTATTAGGTTTGTTGAAAAGTACTTATTATTATTATTATTATTATTATTATTATTATTATTAGTCATAGTAGTAATAGTAGTAGTAGTGTGTGGGTTTGTAGGTGGGTTTGTCTTCGGGGTGGGGGTGGGGTGGGAGGGGTTGCTATCGGGGTAAAAATGTTGATTCCATACAGATATATTGTGTTGTATTCTGAAAAGTGTCTGTGAATCAATAAAAAAAAATGTTACTTAAAAAAAAGTAGTAGTAGTGTCAATAATGTCAATTGATCTTGATAACATTGAAAAGAATATCAGAACATTAAAATTCACCAAGAAAGTATGACTGGGGCGCACGGTGGATTAGTGGTTAGCACGTCCGCCTCACACCTCCAGGGTCCGGGGCTCGAGTCCCGCCGGGGCCATGTGTGTGTGGAGTTTGCATGTTCTCCCCGGGCATGTTTTCCTCCGTGTACTCCGGTTTCCTCCCCCAGTCCAAACACATGCATGGTAGACTGATTGGCGTATCTAAAGTGTCCGTAGTGTATGAATGTGTGTGTGAGTGTGTATGTGATTGTGCCCTGTGATGGATATACCCTGACTTCTGCCCCATGCTTCCTGGAATAGGCTCCAGGTTCCCCGTGACCCTGAAAAGGAGTAAGTGGTTGAAGATGGATGGATGGAAGAAAGTTTGTCTTGCCTGCTCTCTGTCAATACCTCCATAATGATAAATAATGACAGAACGGGCAGTCATACAAGAACCAGAGTGACCTTGTCAGGTCTGAATTATCCTCCAGCAGTGTGGAGTTACAGCTGACACGTACACTATAAAAGGAAAAAAAACCTACAAAACACTGAACTGTCTACAAAATCATCCTCTCCATTTAAGCTATATAAACATCAGGGAGTGACATGAGACATTTACAGTATTTAACTCTCAGGATTCTCAGTACATCACTAGATCTGCTTACAGCTTCACATTTTTAAAGAGGATGGCATTCGATAGAGTAACAGTGCAGTCACACTGGAATTGAGGGAATTTTTTTGTGCTGGGATTTTTTTTTCTATGCACTTGCTAAGTGTCAAAATAATACAGTAACAGTTGGTACATTATTTCTTTAAAAATGTAGTACATTCCCAGGCACCTAGAAACCTAGAAAGATACATTATTCATGCTAATGTGGTATAATAACAATAATCACAACAATAATAATAATTAAATTTATCAATTTGTAGAGCGCTTTTTACAATGGTACATTGTCTCAAAGCAGCTTTACAGAAATATCATTTTTACATTTACAAGCAACTTACAAATGAGACACACTCACACACCAATGGTAGCAGAGCTGCATGCAAGGTGCTAGCTTGCCATCGGGGGCAACTTAGGGTTCAGTGTCTTGCCCAAGAACACTTCGGCATGGGATCACCCGGGCCGGGATTCAAACCACCAATCCTACGATTAGTGGATTAGTGGACAACCCGCTCTACCGACTGAGCCACAGCCGCCCCAAATATATATATAATAACAATAATAAGTTTACATAAAGTCATAATTATTGCACCTTCCCACTCTCTGATGAGGAACACAATCACAGCCCGATATAAGAAAAGAAAGAGGAAGAATAATGAAAGGACTATTTGCACATCAGCGTTAATCCTTTAATTTTAGTCTAACTCAACCACAACTGAAACAGGATGTACTGCATATAAAACTGAAGAATGTGCATGGACAGAACTGATATACAGTACTGTGCAAAAGTTTTAGGCACATGTTGGATCCAAAGTGCAAGTACATGTTTATTTTCTACTAAATAAACTACTACATTAAAAAAAAAATACCATAAAAAACAGTAAACAGTACTAAATGAAACAAAGTCAATATTTGGTGTGACAAAAAAATAAAAATAAAAATACAAAATGTCTCCGGTACACTTAGTGCAGTTTAATAAGGAAGTGAGCTGTAAGTGTTATTGAGCATCTCGCAGAACCAGACACGGTTCTTCTGGAGACTTTGACTGTCGCACTTGCTTCTTATTTTTGTAGCAAAACCCAGCAGCCTTCATTGTGTTTTCTGTCTGAAAAGTGTCTCTTACATAATATACTGCTTTCTTTACTGACATACAAACATTTTTATGTAACATTAACATTAATTTTGTGCTGGTAAAGTAATGTTTAGGAATCTAAAATGTTTTTGTACTGACTTGTAGAAGACATAATATGTATATATCCAGTATCTCACAAAAGTAAGTACACCCCACACATGTGTGTAAATATGTGATGATATCTTATCATGTACAACACTGAAGAAGTGACACTGTGCTACAATGTAAAGTAGTGAGTGTACAGCTTGTGTAACAGTGTCAATTTACTGTCCCCTCAAAATAACTCAACACACACACATTAATGTCTAAACCACTGGTAACAAAAGTGAGTACACCCCTAAGTGAAAATGTCACAATTGGGCCAAAAGTGTCAATATTTTGTGTGGACACCATTATTTTCCAGCACTGCCTTAACCCTCTTGGGCATGAAGTTCACCAGAGCGTCACAGGTTCCACTGGAGTCCTCTTCCACTCCTCCATGATGACATCACGGAGCTGGTGGATGTTAGAGACCTTGTGCTCCTCCACCTTCCATTTGAGGATGCTCCACAGATGCTCAATAGGGTTTAGGTCTGGAGACATGCTTGGCCAGTCCATCACCTTCTCCTTCAGATTCTTTAGCAAGGCTGTGGTCGTCTTGGAGGTGTGTTTGGGCCCAATTTGGACATTTTCACTTAGGGGTGTACTCAATTTTGTTGCCAGCGGTTTAGACATTAATGTGTGTGTGTTGAGTTATTTTGAGGGGACAGTAAATTTACACTGTTACACAAGCTGTACACTCACTACTTTACATTGTAGCACAGTGTCAGTTCTTCAGTGTTGTACATGGAAAGATATCATCAAATATTTGCACACATGTGAGGGGTGTACTTACTTTTGTGAGATACTGTATATGTACATATTATGTCTTCTACATTATCTAGTCAGTACAAAAACATTTTAGATTCCTAAACATTACTTTACCAGCACAAAATTAAAGCCCAAGCCTGATGAACAACCACGAGCTATTGTGTACAGATTCCACTATCACAGTGTCTGTGTGGATATTTTACGCCGTGCGAGAGAGCTCCAGCAGATTAAAGTGAGGAATTTGATTATCTCTGTTTTTCCTGATTACACACCTAAGATAGCTCGGGGTCGAGCTGCATTTAATGAGGTTCGGCGTCAACTTTGTGATGTTGAGGTATGGAATACTTCGCCCAGCTCGGCTTCGCATTACACATAACGGTGTCCAGAAGGACTTTATTTCAGCAGAGGAAGCAGGAGAATATGTGAAACTCTTGATATCAGGATGAACTGTGTCACCCGCACAGCGGCTTGGTTTTTTTTTTTTTGTTTGTTTTTGTTTTTTTTTAAGTTAAGGACATTATATCTGTTATTGTGCGAAGACTGTTTATCAGATTTCAAGTCAGTAGGGGATTTTTCTCTTACTGAAATGTTTAGTTTTGGTAAGGGCTGGTTAATTCAGCATTCTCTCCGAGTGGTTGTCTCAGTGTGGACAACTTTTGGTTTTAGAGGGATACACTGCTGTCTCCTTTGGGTTATGGAGACTTTCGGTGTCTGGGTTTGGGGGATGGTTGGGGGGAGGGGGAAATCACTCCGGCTCTAATTGACTATTTCTATCCCTATGGTTTACTTTATTAGATGTTTAGTAGTGATATTGATCCCAGCACGGCGAGGACAGGCACGCCTTTAAGATTTATAAGATTTATATATTGCCCTTGAGTCTTATGCCTGTTGTTGGGTTTTATAATATTTATACAACCAGCAATAGTTAGTGTAGCCATCATGTGCCGAGGTGATGGGGGTGAAAATGAATCATGCGGAAATGAACCACCTGTAAAATTACATATAAATGAATCATATATAAATGAATCATATATAAATCTGGGGGGGGGGGGGGGTTACTGGGGTTAAAAGTTTGATTCTGTATGAATTTATGAAAATGAATCATATGTAATTAAATCACATGTACATGAATTATAAGTAAATTAATCAAATGTAAACTTTCCTGGGTGGGTGGGAGGGGCTGTTATCGGGGTAAAAAATATTGATTCTGTATTGATATATCTTTATTGTACTCTGAAAAGTGTCTGAGAATCAATAAAAATTGTTATGAGGAAAAAAACATTACATCCATCCATCCATCCAGCTTCAACCGCTTACTCCTTGTCAGGGTCACGGGGGAATCTGGAGCCTATCCCAGGGAGCATCGGGCACAAGGCGGGGTACATCTATATCTCAAAGTTACTGGAGAGTTTTTCCTGATCCACACTACCTGGAAACAGTGTTTTAATAAATAGCACAATTTATGTATTAGATTATTTGTTACTAGATTACAGTCAAACTATTCAACACTTACATTTACATCTATTCATTGGGTACAAGCTATTATCCAAAGTGCCTTAGGAGTCATACACAAGGCTGTTAAAGATGTTGACAGAGCTAGAAAAGGTACAGAGATGGTGTGTGTTGCCAGATTGGTCAAATGCCTTGCTTGTTCAGTTGGGATATTTTAATTACATTTGCCTTGGGTGGGTTAGTTATAATGTGGGACAATTGTACATGTGATTCATGACATGGAATTTATTTTGGTTCGCTGACTGATCTGCTAAATCCTCCAGCCTAACCCTGTGAAAGACATTTCTTGTTTACTTTTATCTGTAATTATTTAGCTCCACATAAGTCCATTCAGATAAATCCCTACTCTTTATGCACACACTATAATATACTTTATGTGGCTTTCAGCTCATTGAAGCTGGTCCAGAAACTTGTAACTGGTGTAATTTTCTAAAAGTTGTTCCTGGCAGTTTCCTGTTTATGGCCACATATCCCCTGATAGCTGTGCTAAGGTTTAGGGAAGCCCCGGGATAGAAAAGACAAGACTTGCTGTCAACTCTGTGATCAGGATATCCTGGGAAAAGAAAATGATCTGTAATCATGGACTCGACCTCTCACTAATTTTAGCAAAGTCCCTGTTTTGTGATAATGTTCAACATGGTATGACCAATTTTTTTGTTCTAAGTATGTGGGCTTAAATGAGACCTAATCCACTCTTGTTTTCAATAGGAAACATGGACAGCAATATGTTCTCTTGTATAAGATAGTTTCACGAAAAGATTATTTTAGTATTATGAGTTGCGTTTAGTTTGTGTCTTCTTGTGGCATTATGTAATAGGTTTGAACTATTTTTGATTCCTTAATGCATATGTTAGATTATAAATGCAACTATTTGAAGACCTATCCTTAGCAAAATGTCTCAGAATATGTATGGCTTTTCCATTGGACTTGTAATTGGTAGCAATCATGTCCAAACCTCAAAAAGCCTCCTAGAAGATTAACTACCAAGTCTATGCTTATGGACGTCTAAAAGTGTCAAAATGACGACAAAAGAAAGAAATAATTTCCCAGCATGTGCTAAAATATGTCACTGCTGTGAGCACATGCAGGGACATTGCTGGATCACTGCTGTGAG
This sequence comes from Noturus placidus, assembly GCA_022414735.1. Classification (NCBI taxonomy): domain Eukaryota; kingdom Metazoa; phylum Chordata; class Actinopteri; order Siluriformes; family Ictaluridae; genus Noturus; species Noturus placidus. The sequence goes on along the minus strand of JAFFST010046124.1, from coordinate 32,831 downwards.
CACATGCACCATACAAATCAGGTAGGTGACTCGGATCAGGCGATGGTATGACATGTTTAGATATCTGCAGAACATCTTGAGAAAGTCATTATTACAGGATTTAAATGGATGACATTTTACATGGCGTACCAATGCATTATGACCGATGGTCAAATAATTTCCCAGTGAAATTGAAATAATCTAGCAGCTTTTAAATGTGGGTTTGTTTTAAGATCTGTAATATGCTTGGATTATTTTGTGGGGCTGAAGGATTATATTGGAATACATCTAATATTCATTTTTGAAATTGTAAAAACATACCATTTATAGTTTCTAGTCCATTTTTGCAAGATTTATACCGAACACTTTAGATTAGCTGCACTTTGATGCTAAAATGGTGATTATGTTTTATGTGACATCTAGTTTTTGATGTTTAAAAAATAGTAAAAACTCACACGTACAACAGATTAGAAACACATTTACATATTTAGCGGACGCTTTTATCCAAAGCGACTTACAAATGAGACACACTCACACACCAATGGTAGCAGAGCTGCATGCAAGGTGCTA